>JASAND010029882.1:0-10324 GCA_030248195.1 Trissonchulus latispiculum | reverse complement strand
CAGGAAATTTTTCTGGAGCCCCCGGTGAGGACTCTCATTGTCACTTACCCCTGGTTTACGACAAGTTTTCCATTTTTGTTAGTAACTGACGGTGTTAGTCGTTCACCCTTGTCACATAGTGGATCCCCTTACTCAGCAACTTTTCAGCACATTAGAGCAGTTTCAGAATCGTATAGATCGTATTGATAGAATGGCTTCGGATCTTCAGAATAGGACTAATCCCGACCCCAGCGCTCCCCCCGAGCATGATGATGACGGAGCAGGATACGTTTTGGACGATGAGCAGCATTTACCGGGAAATGGACACATTGGCGCGAATCCCCCCGGAGCAGGAGCGGGATCCGGTTTGTATGGGAATGGTCGCGGTGGATTTGGTCCCAACCCTTTAGGGCTTGGTTTAGGTTTAGGTGGTTCAGGTACTGGCTCAGGCGCAGGTACGCAGGATCCTACAGCTCTTGCCTTCAACGGGCTTCAGGTAGTTCTAGGGCAATTGAGCGATAACTTGCAGGTCCAAGCGATGTCTAGCGCCTTTTCCCATGTACCCATTTATTCTGGCAAGACCACTGAGAACTTTGATGATCATTTGCAGCGATATAATGCGCATGCGCAGAGGTTGAGGATGACAGCCAGGGATAAAGTAGCGCATTTCTCGTCTTCTCTCCGTGGCCGAGCTGCCGAGATGTTCCAGGCTATTCCGCCAGGAACTATCCGGAAGGACGACTGGGATGGCGCAGTGCAGATTCTCCGCGCAGTCATGATCCCTCCCTTGACATCCATGCACGCCGCTGCAAAGTTCTTTCAGGTCCAGCAGGGACCTAACGAGTCCGTCTCAGATTTCTCGCTTAGGCTAAATAAGTATGGACGCATAGCCTGGAAGGACGGGGCAGATCCCGCTACTGTAGAGGCTATGAAGCTTAAGCTCTTCCTCATTGGACTGAGAAGGGACCTGAAACCGCATGTTCCCATGACTACGACCGACTATGGTGAGGCTTTTCAGAAAGCACGTGAAGCAGAGGGTGTGTATCCCGGAGAGGGTACTCCCGCCTTTCTAGAATTGAATCCAGAGGATAAAACCGCGGAGACCGGATCCACCTCCGCAGCCCTGATGGCCACAGTCGGTTCCCTTGTTCAGTGTACTACAGCCCTGGTCTCTGAGATTAAGGAACTGAAATCTGGCTCCCGTAAGCCTGAAAGGGATAGGTAGAAAGCAGATGACAGACTTTTTCCCAGTGACTATAGGTGTTCTAATTGTGGTCGACCCGGGCACTCAAGGGCCAAGTGTACTGCCCCAGGAGGTGGCCTGCACAGAGGAACGCAAGGATATAACCGTGGCCCCCCCAGAGGTAATTATCAGGGCAACTATCAGGGAAATCCCCGGCCTCAGGGCCCGCAGTGGAACCGTCCCCCTCAGCCTGCTATTGGGTACGGCAATTACGGACCAGGGCCTAGTTTGAATCAGAACCGGCCTCTTGCTTTGCCTGCCCCTCCTGGTCCCGGACCGGTCCAGAACTCCGCTTATCGGCCGCCCCGGGAAGCAGTCAATGCAGTCAACGCCCCTCATGGGTCTAGGTTCGCAGATGTGAGACAGGAAAACCGTCCTGCTCACTACACTCATTCGGCTGGTGTTGAGAATCCCGTGAGTGGCGTCGTTAATAGAGGGTCCAAGGGACCCCTTGTCAGTAGCCAGATTTTGCAGCTGGAAAAGGAGATCCAGGACCTAGTGCCAGAAACCTATCGACAGACCCCTTATTATCAGACGCCTAAGACGGGCGCTCAATCCAGTTATGTGATGGGACCACGTGCGCAGGAATTGGACGAGTCTGCTCGACGATTGGACCGGGAATTGTATGATCAGCCTGCTTATCAGAGGAATTTTCGTGTTAAGGTTCCTCAGCTGTATAAGGGTCAGAGTAGGAGTGAGTTCGATTTAGGGTCTCCGTTTCACCCTGATCATCCTTGTCCGGCCGGTAACCTTGATCCCGTGGTCCCGCCGCTTGACGGACCTAGCACGACTTGTCAGTCCGATTCTGTTATTGGTAATAGTAGGGTTTTCTCGAAATCGAAACCCGCCCAAGTGGTCGGAGTTTCGGGTCCTCAACAATCCTATAGGTCATATGAAGCCGAATCCACGGAGCCTAACGCAAGGCCCTCGAAGCCTTCTGCTCGGGCCAACAGGTCTGTCGATTTGGGCCGCTCCAATCCGACCTATAAAGATGCCGATAGGACCAGATCCAGCGATAGCTTCCAAGATTGTCACATTCCCAGGACGATGAGGGGTCAGTCAGGCCGACCGGGCAACATGGGAGTAACACAGGACTTACTCTCCTGCCCTCCGCCTGGGCCTCCTCAAAGTGACTATGAGGCTGGAGTGCAGTTCGCTGAATGGCAGGGTCAACTGGCAGTGACCCTTAAGCAACTAAGCAGTGAAATTTCCGTCTCGGCCCGAAAGCAGCAGAAAGCGAATGCTGTGGCTACCACGGCTGAAAGACTTCCGCTGAAACCACGGAATCAGGGTTTAGGTAGGGAACCCTCTAAACCTTCGAAGAAGTCTCGACCCAGGAAAACCGCTGGGAAACACAGGGTTCCGCTACTTCGTCATCGTGACCCCACGAAGCCGGTGTCTCTCAGTAAGGCAGTCGAGATCCAGACCGATTCTCCCATAGGTCTGCCCAGGGTTGAGATTAGGAAGAAGTCTAGACGACGTGACTCCGATTCTGATTCCGATTCATCCACGCTGACCGACAGTGAACTTAAGTTTCTCAGGCGTCTTCTTAAGGACATAAGGAAGAAAGAGCGTCAGAGAGACAAACAGTTGGAAAGGCGTGCTCACGCTGAGGCTGAGCATAAGAAAAGGATGAGAGAAAGAAGAATTCTCTGGGAGTCTAGGATGCAGCGACTTCAGGCCAAATACCCTCTTCAGCTTGACGCTAAGTCGGTTTCCTTAGTTGCTAGGCGCATTCGTAAGAGGACCAAGTCTGCCCCTCCCGGAACTAAGGGAGAAAATGGGACCTCATCGGCTCGACAGAGGCCTGGTAAAAGATTTGGTAGGTCAGTATCCCCCCTTGAACCGCGGGTACGACTGCCATCCCTGCCCAGAGGCTCCCGTTCTGGCCCTTCGTCTCTATCGATGCCTAACCGCCCTAGCGCTCCGTCTCCATCCACATTTAGTCGTTCTGGCATTTCGTCCCTCTCATGGGTTTGGCTTCTGTTAGGGTTACTCGTTTTCTGTCCCATTATCGGCATGAGTTCCTCAGGATCTGCCTCGCGGAACACCTTCGCTAGTAAAATCCAAGGCATGAACTCCATGATTTCCACGGAATGGGGAGTGGCTCTGTCTCCCAAGGGATTAGCGGTCACTTATCAGAAAACTGAGTATGTTCCTCTATTGATACATTTCCGGATGCCGGACCCTCCTCAGACTGACACGGCAGCCGCATGGGAACTGTTCTGCAATATGTGTGTGCAGGGAGCCACAGCTGTCTTCACGGATGATACGGCCAGCTGTGAAAAGTGTCAGGATTGGGCTAAGGAGGGATCCCCTCAGAAATGCCCGCACCAGGAATTCCTGCAGAATCACATAGAGGAAATTAAGGAGGAATATCACGAGATGTATGGTGATATCCTCAACACTAGGTATTATGTCCAGATCATGAAAACTATTTGTGGCAAGAGCCCTCTTCTGTGTGACCAGACTGCCACGGGATATAAGGACTATAATGAGTCGCTTTACACTGATGACGGCTTTCGTAGTGTGCACACTGAATTGCCTACGGGAAAGAGGGGAAAACGAGGCATTTTCTCCGTAGCTTTTGCCGCCATAAAGGGAGCCTTAGGCATAGGAGGACTGAGTGCTTCCATTGCGAACTCGATGCACATTAACCGTCTACAGGACAAGGTTAACGCTATCATTAGGGCCAGTCAGAAGTTGGATTCCCAGATGGCCGAGCACCAGATAGCTTTCGAAAAGTTGACTGAGGCTAATGAGCAAATCTATGCTTTCCTGCATCATGCTATGAAGCAGTTGACCGACGTCATCAACTCTGCTAGGTGTGAGGCGTATCTGTACACTAGGTACGTTCATCATAGTTTGATCGTAGCTAACTTCCGAAACGCCCTGAAACATAGTATAGATAGTGTTATGCAGGCCGGGTTAGATGGTAAAATATCCCCGGGCCTCATCAACCTGAAGATTCTGCGTGACATTGTGCATAATCACGTTCAATTGAACAGTTCCGTCCTCCGGGAAGAACCCAGTTTGGTTTATCGTTTCGGGAAGATTTATCCAGTACAAATCGACCTTAGACGGTTGATATTCGGATTCATCCTCGAAGTGCCCGTACCGTCTTACCAAGAGATTCGTCCGCTGTATGAAGTTAGTAATGTAGGGTATAACGCTCTTGGAGCTCGCAGCCATATGAAGGCTCCCCTGCCTAGATAAATTCAACAGTTGAGTCCGGCTGAAGATGGCGGGTTCTCGGAAGTGATGTTGCACGAATGCCGTTCCTCCGTCGGGTTATGGCGTTGCGAGCCTAGTGCTTATGTAACTTCTCCTCAGTCTGTCTGCTTTCGGGCAGTAGTTTCTCCTCAATTGACGTATATTGATCAGTGTCAGCAGCATATGCTGGTGAAGGCCTTATCCTCGGACACCGAGTATGCCTCCACGCCTGCTGGAATCCTGATTAGAACTAGTCATCCCGAGATCCTATTGACACAGACGCCACAGTTACAGCACGTGGCCCATGCCGAGAGGGTTAGAGTTCCTGACAATGGTGTCGTCTGGTTGGAACATGGACGGTACAACCACATCATCGTAGGTAATCTGGTCCTGACCAGCGCCATTGAGACGGTCCAACACACCGTTGAGATTAATTCGGGAACTAAGCCCTATAAGGCCCCGAAGCTGGATATCATCCCTTTGCGTTACACAGATTTGGCCAGGGCCGAGTATGAAAACACTATGGCCAAAAATGTCATTCGAAAATACCATGATCATGAGTCCCTAGTCATTGAAGAGCTGAGTCTCGACATGAAGACCACGTTCATAATTACCTTTATCGTTGTAGCAGTTGTGATCCTCTGTGTTGTTTGGTTCGCCCCCTGTCTAGGGCCGGCTAGGGAAGGATTAGAAGATGCAGGGAGGACATGTTGCGAGTGGCTCGCGAATTGCATCAGTCAGTACTGTGCTCGGGAGCCTCCTCCTCCAGCCTCGTCTCCTGACGTTAGGTCTGCTCTTCGAAAATCCGCCCGCAAGACTATATTTGCAGCACATTTCAGTGATGACGAAGATGAATCCTCTGAAGTAGCTGGTCCTTCTACTGGTAGGGATCGGAATAGGGATGTCGCTGTAAGCTTCCAGCAGGCTTCCTATAAGAACGAAGGACTAGATTCCTTTGAGTCTATTCAGATGGGAACCCCCACCAAGCGGCGTTCTCACAACGATTCAGGATCTAGTAGGCGAACGTCGAGTCGCAACCGTAGTTTAGATCGGTCTTTGTCCCCGCACAATCGGAATAAGATAATAGATCTAGGAGATCCTCTGGCAGCTACCGTTTCCCTGCCTCCGAAGCGGCATTCGGTTGCCTATGATCCCGATTCCGTGGTCTATTTTGTCTCTGCCTCTCCCATGTTGATTGATTTGAAGGTGTATGACACAGTTCTTACCGCACTGTTGGATACCGGAGCCAATATTACGCTAATCTCTCAGCAGGCAGTAGATAGGTACCGATTGCCAACGCGCCCGCTGGCTGAGTCCAAGTGGAGCGTGTCCGCCACAGGACACCGAATACCGATTTCTGAACGAGTGGTTACAACGTTCACTTTCCCAGGATGCCCTGCTCATCCGCCAGTTCCTCACACCTTCTATGTTAGTTCCACTTCGCCGCAGGATATCCTCCTTGGCACCGACTTCTTGTCTCGTTTTGATGCCTCCTTCGACCTTGACATCCATAACAATGAGATAGACCGAGGGGTTGCGCTCCCCGAGGACTGTCTCAAACAGGCGGCGGTGGGTCCGCAAGGATCTGGGGGCACGTTAAATCTTGTTTATAGTGCAGGGGAGATACTGAAGGCCCTCGTGTCTGACGAAGGATGAATTGACATCCTACCGTGGTACCGTCTAGTCGGCGCATTGTCGGGCTGTCATCTGCACTAGGCAGATGACAGTGGGAATGCGTGGTACGTGGACGACAGTCCACACCTACCTTCTGACCGATGTATAGGTGGGTGTTTCGGTTTCCTGGGTAAGACAGGGCAATCCCGCGGGGACCCCGCCCAGATGAGGTTTTTGGTTCGTTTCCAGTTGAGTTCACCTCTGGTAAGTCCCCCCAGAGAAGGCATCGGTCAGTGAACAGGCAAGGCTGGTGAAAACGGTCAAAGTTCGTGTGCGGTCGGCAGATTGGCACGGATCAGACCGTCGGTTCCCTCCAATAGAGATATTGGATGGCCTCTTTGAGGTGAAATATTGGCTTGGTCCGTGGAAGAACTTGCTTAATATTTCGGGATCGCTATCGACTGGGTCACCAGCCGGTCGAGACATTCGAAACAATTACGGCCATGAGTCGGCTCAATGTACAGTCAGGCCATGGTAAGCCTCACGGGGTGAGCCATGCTCCTTGTGATCAGCATTTCGGAAAAGGAAATGTTGGGAAGCTAGGAGGCATACATCTTTCCGGGTTTTAAGTTATGCGTTGGGTCTTTAGTTAAGCTAGTCTAAAGGTTGCTTTTTGTTTACGTTTTGATTTTGCGGTCGTTCACGTTTTGGTTTTGTGGTTCTACAGGGATAATCCCGCGGGGACCCCGCCCAGTGGTTTTATTGTTTGGTTTAGTTCGTTCGTTCCGTTGTCTTTGTACGTGCAAAAAGTGGGCTTTGAGTTTAACTTTAGCGAATTACGTTTTGTGGGAAAGATGTATTGCGGAAAGGTACCCAGCGTTCCGCGCCTCAGGAATAGAGGTGGTAAAGGGTATAAGTGTCGGATCAATTCGCATTCACCCCCTGGACGGTTCGTCTTGCCGATTTCCACTCCTCAGCATCCTCTTGACTCCTTGTATCGGGTTTCCATGATTGATGACTTTGAGTTGCCTCCATTCTCCCGGGCCATCATTAACGCCATGGTTGAGATTCCCCCAGACGTTGAGCTGGGTGTAGAAGGCGATTTCGAGCCTCACCCCGATAAGTTTGAGGCTGCACAGAATCCCGCACAACCAATCTCTTGCATGCCCGCGCGAGTCCGGCTCGACGACAAGATCATTCTTGTTTGTGTCGAAAACTATTCTGGACAGCCAGTTAAGCTGCATGCCAGAGAGTCGTTAGGTACTGTGCGCCCGGACGTTCCCACGGAAGATAAGGATGACTTTAAGAGACACGCCTACGGGTGTTACTATGTTCGGACACCGGGTAGTGGCGTCCTGCAGTTGAATCAGGTACTGTCAGAACCTGACGGTATTGCTCAAGGTTATCGTTCTGTCTCTGCACGAGAGGGTCTTAAGACTCTGGCTGACTTGCCTGAGTGCTTTAAGGAACTGCCTAAGCCGTCTTCGGAGATGTCTCCCACTGAGATGGATCAGTTCGTTCGGAGCCTAACTAGAAATGAGCAAGCCTTTTCTCATCATCCTTTTGATGTAGGCAAATGTTCCGTCTTTAAGGCCTCGATCAACACGGGAGCTCATGCTCCGATCTATTCTCCTCCGTATAGGCTGCCTGTTCATCTTCGTGACGTCCTGTTGGAAGAATTGAAAGAAATGTTGAAACATGGATTTATTCGGCCGTCTCAGAGTCCGTGGGCCTCTCCCATGTTATACGTTCCTAAACCTAATGGAAAGTGGAGACTCTGTGTAGATTTTCGTCGAATAAACAAGATTTCGCAACCCGACATTTACCCTCTTCCTCGTATTGATGATGTACTTGCCGCCTTGAAGGGTGCGCGCTATTTCAGTACGTTAGATTTGAATAAGGGTTTTAATCAGATTGAGTTAGACGAGGAATCTAGGTCGAAGGCTGCTTTCAATACCTTCCATGGGCAGTTCGAGTACAATGTTCTCCCCTTCGGACTGAAGTCCGCCCCTGGTAATTTCCAGCGGTGTATGGAGCGAGTCTTGGGTGACTTGCAGTGGAAAAGATGCATCATTTATATAGACGACATCCTCATTTTCTCGCGAACTTTTAAGGAGCATTTAGATATTATGCAAGAAATCTTTGACCGTCTGCAGGCCGCAGATTTGAAGCTCAATACTGAGAAATGTAGCTTCCTTCAGAAAGAGGTCAAGTACTTAGGGCATATTATCTCTCCTCGAGGCGTTGAGCCCTTGGCTGATAGAGTAAAAGCCATTGACGAGTTCGCGGTTCCCTCCACTCTGAAGGAGGTTGAGAGCTTCCTCGGCATGTGCGCCTATTACGCCAAGTTCATTAAGGGTTTCGCCTCGCTTGCTAATCCGCTGTATCAGTTGAAGAAGAAGGAAACTAAGTTCAAATGGACCTCACAGTGCCAGACAGCCTTTCAGGATTTGAAGGACGCCTTACGAAACGCTCCGGTGCTTGCTCACCCGGACATAGAGAAGCCATTCGTTCTCCATACAGACGCTTCCGATTTAGGTTTAGGAGTAGTTCTTTCGCAAATCCAGGAAGACGGCAAGGAGCACCCTGTTGCCTATGCTGCTCGGTCCCTTCGCAAGCATGAGAAGCATTATAGCACCCACGACAAGGAGTGTTTAGCAATTAAGTTTGGTATTCAGCACTTTCGTCATTTCCTCTATGGAGGGCCTCCCTTCACCGTCGTGACTGACCATTCTGCTTTGAGGTGGCTTATGTCTGCCCCTCCCGAGAATTCTAGGCTGGCCCGCTGGAGAGTAGAATTTAGTGAGTACACGTTTGATATTAAGCATCGGCCAGGGAAAGCATACAAGAATGCCGATGGACTATCCAGGAATCCTTTGTTTCGGGATATAGCTGGGCCTAAGCCTGTTACTCCCCTGAATGTTAGAGTGGTCACTCCCCCTGTGACTGCTGAGGTCGCTGATCAGATTGTTGGTGTCGTCAACTACGTGTTGGATCCGGCCAATCAGGCCAAAACACGACCTGCCCAGGTTTTTGCCATCCATACTAGGTCCCAAAGTAGGGCTCGGCATAGCTTGGATGATGTTGTTGAGCAAATGCACTCTATCAACCTGCATGAACTTTCTCAGGCTGAGGCCTCGGAGGCCGTCGAGAGTGTCATGGCCCCTCAAGTCGGAGCCAACCTCGACCAAGCCATCCCTACAGAAGGTGAACTGCAGGACCTGGGAATCCAGACTGTAGATGTAGCATCCGTCTCCGACGTTTCCCCGGTGGAAGCTGATGCCCGAAACGTAGACCAGGAATCTGTTACCACCACTGGTAGCTGGGATTCCAAGTTATGGGTTGCCTCTCCCCCGCCGGAGGGTGGAGAAAGTGCACAGGAAGTGCGAAATGACCTGCCTGTAGAGGAGCCACTGTACTTGACTAGTACAATTTGGGAACACTTAATCGAACAGCATAAAGCTGATGTTTTCTTCGCTGCCATTAGGGAGTACCTGGAGAACGATGTGTTACCTGTGAACTTCACTCGCGCGGTCAAAATAGCCGCCGCCGCTCAGGACTTCATCATGGAGGATGATATCCTGTATAGGTTACAGAAAACGCGTGAAGAGACCAGAAAGCAGTTAGCAGTTCCATTGCCTTTAAGGGATCACGTGCTTTTAGCAGCTCATGACAGTCCCCTCGCTGGCCACCTTGGCATTTCTCGTACGCATTCCAAAGTTTTGAATAACTACTGGTGGCCCTCCCTATGGGCCTCAGTTCGGGATTGGGTCAATACTTGTCGGATTTGCATGGAGCATAAGAACCCCCCTAGGCGCAAGAACGCTCATTTGCATACGATTCCAGTGTGGGATATTACCCATTGGGGTACTGATAGCTAGCTGCGCAGCAGCGCAGCACTGAAAATTATGTGTTGTGCTATCTTCACACAGGTGATGTAAACTATGTTCTATTTGATGAAACTAGACAACCTTGAACTATTTCGACAATTGTCTTATGAATAATAAAAGTGATTTCTTTTGGGCTAGCTACGCCAGTAGCACAAAGTATATATAAAGGAGAAAAGTGCAGGCTCAGTTCAGTTGTTGTTCTCGTTAGTGTCTATCAGGTTGGGGGTCCGCTTTAGTATTGGGTAGGAGTCGTTCTGGCCGAGTTTAGGATATAGGGAGAGAGTAACGTCCTCCCCTCTGCTTTGTTTATTACATTATCGTGTTCTCTGACAATTCTATAGTAGTTTCGTATATTTGCTGAAGAGTTTAGTATGAATATTTGATG
>JASAND010029878.1:0-23877 GCA_030248195.1 Trissonchulus latispiculum | reverse complement strand
AGTTTCTTTGATGTACTTACATAACTTATCAAGAAAAGATTATAAAATTGGGGACTGAGTGGAAAGGATTTCTGGTCTTGAGTATTATCTGAGGCTTGACTGCCACCGTTTTAGACTGATGTTTGTTATTAGCGATAATCTTTTTTTGAGAGGGGTAGACTGGGCAGTTTTTGAGGCTAGATGGATCGTCTGGGGGATGATCTCTCTGCTGAGTAGAGGGCCTCCCAATGGCATGTCTCCTTTCATAGTGGCCTACACAATAGGCGTGTATATATACACAAGAAATAAAAATGCTCCTCTGGAGCATGAAAAAGTAATATGGGTGATGGTGAGGTTGGAAAATCAAGAGAGGACTAGTCTTTAAAATGCTTAATATGGGGCTAGGTTAAAAAATAGAAGAGGACTAGGTTGTGAGCGAATTAATATGGGCACAGCTTCGCCGAACAACCCATATTCGCGGTTTATAAATGTATATCTGTATGCATATCCATTCACGCTACGTTTAGTTTATAGCTTATATAAATTTATATTCAAGAATAATTTAGGACTCTCCCACGATCTTCTATTTCCTCCTGACTTGGACCAATAGCTTTAGCATCATATCCTTAGACCTCTCCTAGTAGTAGAGCCTGCGGTAGTTCAACACAACAAAATGATAATAATTTACGTATGTATATATTCCTAGCAGCTAGCCTAACAGCACATGCAAACAGCTATATTCGATGAGTATAGTATTCAACTGCTTAAATTTTTTATTGACTGACATTGATAGCTCTAAGCTAAGACGAAACGTGAAATCCCGCGAATATGGGTTGTTCGGCGAAGCTGTGCCCATATTAATTCGCTCACAACCTAGTTCTCTTCTATTTTTTAACCTAGCCCCATATTAAGCATGTTAAAGACTAGTCCTCTCTTGATTTTCCAACCTCACCATCAACCATACTACTTTTTCATGCTCCAGAGGAGCATTTTTATTTCTTGTCCTTCTGTCATTTTAAAGGATCCCTTTCCAGCAATGCGGTAATGGATACAAGGAGCTTGAACAGTGCCACGTTAAACGAGCGTATTCGATTTACAATATATGCCCCCAACAAAACTCCGAAAAACGCTGTTTTAAGGGGTTTGACCACTGGTCAATAGGCCCCATAGACCGTAGTGACCACTGGTCACTCCATCGATTTCGGCAATATGCCCATTGAAACGAGCGTAGTGGATTTACTATATATGCCCCCGATCAAAACGCCGCAAAACGCAGTTTTAGGCCGTTTGACCAGTGGTCAATAGGACTCCTAGGCCGTAGTGACCAGTGGTCACTTCCGTCGGCTTCGGCGATATGCCCATTGGAACGAGCGTATTCGATTTACTATATATGCCCCCGACCAAAACGCCGAAAAACGCAGTTTTGGGCCGTTTGACCAGTGGTCAAGAGGCCCCGTAGGCTGTAGTGACCAGTGGTCACTTCCGTCGGTTTCGGCGATATGCCCATTGAAACGAGCGTAGTCGATTTACTATATATGCCCCCGACCAAAACGCCGAAAAACGCAGTTTTAGGCCGTTTGACCAGTGGTCAATAGGGCCCGTAGGCTGTAGTGACCAGTGGTCACTTCCGTCGGTTTCGGCGATATGCCCATTGAAACGAGCGTAGTCGATTTACTATATATGCCCCCGACCAAAACGCCGAAAAACGCAGTTTTAGGCCGTTTGACCAGTGGTCAATAGGCCCCATAGGCTGTAGTGACCAGTGGTCACTTCCGTCGGTTTCGGCGATATGCCCATTGAAACGAGCGTAGTCGATTTACTATATATGCCCCCGACCAAGACGCCGAAAAACGCTGTTTAGAGTGAGTTTGCCCAACTTTGACCCTGGGCGAGGAACCACGGGAGCCATGCTGACCAGTGGTCACTTCGGGCGGTATCGGCAGTATGCTCATCGTTTTCAGCGACCCCGATTTACTGTACATGGGGCCCACCCCGAGGCCGAAATACGCCATTTTTAGTGACTTTTAGGCCATTTCTTGTAAAAGTGGGACTTAGAAACTTTTCGTCCAAACAGGCCAAAAAAATGCAAAGTTTGGGCCCATCTCCTGAAAGCTAGGGAGCAAAATTAAAAAATCCCCCTCGTTACTCCTGAAAGCTAGGGAGCAAAATTAAAAAATCCCCCTCGTTACTTTATGCACCCCTACTGGTAATTTTCAACAAAAGATACTAGACCTCTCCAGCTTCCACCCAGTTCTAGAAAAGTGTGACCAAAATTTGCGAAAAATAGCGAAAGTCCGACTTTGGGACCTTGGCACAGAGCCGAAATTGGCCATGTGCCAAAATGACCAAAAAAAGGTAGCATGGGGGGATCCTGTCTACCAACATATAATAGTAGTATGGTGCCAAAATGCCCACATCGTTCCAACACTTAGCCGTAAAATGCATTTCCAATAAGCGTTATTCACCGAGAAAAAAAAACAAACGCGCGGTAACTATCGCATAGTGCAAAAATTCGAAGTTTCGAATTCGAACCAAAAGTATGGTGGTACTTGTAGTACTACTCGAGTTGTTTACGATGGTAACCTTTTTACCACCGCCGGACCTCTAATTAGCTGGCACCAGGCCAACACGGTCTTCAGAGGGCCGCGCAGACGCCTTTATACCCATATTATGTAGGGGCGCTATCGCGCCCCTACATAATACGTCATGTTATATACAAGACGTATGGGAGCATACAAGTGCATCACTACTGCCCTTTTGTGACAGTGTGAGTCAGTGTTGTTGGTCAAGCAAGACGCTACGAGCTGAGCTAGTATTAATGTCGCAGACTACACTGCCGAGTGTGTGTGTGAATGGATGTATGCACTGTAATGATGCTGTTGTAGATCCCCGTCTCCGGAGCCGGTCTACGATAATCGCGGTGTTCGCCTCAATACGCGGGAGTTCCGAACGAAGCAGCGTCTGGAGCACGAGCGGCATCAGCTTGTGCAGAACCTGGTGGAACTCAATCCGAACTACAAACCCCCTGTGGACTACAAGTACTTCAGACTCCCTGTTTTGTACACGCTTGTCATAGTATTTTGAAAAAAACTGTCATTTTTCAATAAAAATCTGCTTGGTTTCTAACCAATATTGTCTGTGTAAAGTGTGGCATTCTGAGAACTGTAATCGATTGATTTGATTGATTTTGATTATAGAGCTCCAACTGTTCGTCTGAATGACAGAGTTTGGATTCCGCAAGACGATCATCCAGAGGTCAACTTTGTGGGTCTCATCATTGGACCGCGTGGAAATACTCTTAAAATGCTGGAAAAAGAGGTTCGCGCACCAAAAAACATTGTTTCCCTTGGTGTTGCAAAAAATAATGGAGGAAAATAAATAATCGATAAGATGGAGGGAAGTGGGAGTGATGGAGGAGGAGACTCACCGAAAAAGGGGGTCATATTTGTGAAAACTGTTTTCGAATTTTTGCTGTTTTTTTGTGTAAAAACTGCTAAAAATGACTTATTTTATGCTAGGCTAAAATTGTAAATGTTTGTTAAAAATTCGCCGAAATCGTAAAAAAAAATTGAAAATTTAGGGTAGAAACGGTAAAATTTGGCAATTTTTGGGATTAATTGTGATTTAGGGGGGGCACCCCCCCCCCCAGTAAAAATAAGCCAGGTCATAAGCTTGCGCTAATTTGTTGCTATTGTGAGTGAGTGAATTTTGCTTTGCTCTAGACGGGTGCTAAGATTATCATCCGGGGTAAGGGCTCTGTGAAGGAGGGTAAGGTCGGTCGGAAGGATGGTCAGCCCCTTCCGGGGGAGGATGAACCCCTGCACGCCTACATCACGTCTCCTGATCCCGCCTGCATCAAACGGGCCGTCGACAGGGTGAGTCTCGTCCGATGATAATATGATAATTAATTAATTAAGTAATTAGTTAACTAGTGCTGCTGTTTTAATCGTTTCTCTTGAAGCAGTATTATTGTAGGTAAAGTCTGTGCTTACAGCAAGACTGTGAAGCAAAGTGTCTGGGAGCATGAATTGAGTTAAGCATAGGCTTTGCCATGGTTAGCTTTCTTGCAAAATAAACTTGGTCGTTTTCCAAATTTTCTTGGGGTGTTTTCCAGGTTTTTTTGCGAGTGCCCTCGATAGCTTACACTGAAATCATAGGGTATTTCACTATTTTATCGGGCTTTTAAGCATCTTAAAAAAGGTATAAAGGTGGAGTTTTTTCCATTGTTTGTTTGTTTGTTTGTTTGTTTGTTTGCTCTAGATTACCCAGATTATCAAGGAAGGCCTGGAGGTACCGGAGGGTGAGAATGAGCTGCGAAAGCTGCAACTGCGGGAGTTGGCCCTCCTGAATGGAACGCTGCGGGCGGAGGACCTCGCCAGTCGCTGCAGCAACTGCGGTGCCCTCACCCACAAGACCTGGGAATGCCCCGATGCCCCCAATGTTACGCATACTATTGTAAGCAGACCACAGTACTGTATTGTTTACGTACGTACATGTGTATGTTGGTTTTATGTCAGACTTTACTTTTCATTTAGCTAGAGACAGAATTTGACCGTTTTTCATGCCCTCTCCCTGTCGTGAGTAGATCAGCATCTTTCTAGGAAATTGTGGAGCCCGTCCTCCACCACGTATAAATGTCAATATTGCCATGCCAAACTTTTGATGAAAATTATAGTAGGAGTATGGTTATCTTTGGTTAATCACTGGTGTATGTCTCCTGATTCTACTTCATGTGCTGTCAGATTGGAATACGAATTATGTGGCTAATGGCTAACAATTTTATGCAAATTAGATTGGGCAGTTAGCACTTCGCACTCTGCTGAAATTCGTGTATGATTAGTTCACCCAAGGCAACCATTTCTTCAACATTCTTGTTTCGATGGATGTTTATTTGTTCTACTGTAGATCTGTACAGTGTGTGGCGGTATGGGTCATCTGGGGAAGGACTGCAAAAGCAAGCCGCCCGGAACCATGCCCAGTTCTTCCCAGTTTCAGCATCGAGCTCAGTTGGACGACGAGGTGGGTTTTTCCTCTGTAGATTACGTCCATGTTAATTTTGGTGGATAAAATTTGCTGTAATCTCCGTTTGCTTGTTGCTTCGTGCACACGTACCCATGCTCCACTTGGTCCTCCTCCGTTGTCTGTCTTCATCAGAGGTACCCTCCCCCCCACTCAGCACAAGTTTCGCCAGGGTTGAGTGTTTTTTTGAAAAGCCATGTGATGTTATGGGCGGCCTCCATAGCCCCTCTCTGTCTCGCCTAGAAGGAAAAAGCTAGGCATTGGAAGGAACGTTTCTACAGTGTTTTCAGAAAATGTCACAAATTTGCCGAAAATCTCTGTTTTTTGCCGCTCAATCTTCAAACGTTTTCCAGCAGAAGTTATCGCACGCAACTAAATTCCAGAGACTCTTTTCCAGCCTAACAGAATCTCCTAACCTAGAATTGACTTTTTGTCCCTAATTCGTTCAGGCAAATGAAAGAACAAACGAAACTAAGATTGTCACTACAGCACCTCCGACCCGAAAAATTCGGGCCCGAGGTGGGGATCGAACCCACAACCTTTGGCTGTCTAGGCCAACGCTCTACCGATTGAGCCACCCGGGCACAATCGAACCAAGCTTAAGTTGGAATTCGTTCCCAAACTGTAGTGACATTTTAGAAGACGCTTTCGCGCCAGCCCACAGTCTGTGTATATAGAGTGTGTCTGTGTACAGACACACTGATCCTTACTGTTGTCGCTGTAATAGCTTTGCGATGTTTTTTTTTCTATCTCCCTGTTTCAGTACACAGCCCTGATGGCGGAATTGGGTGAGGGCGGGGGCGAGGGCGGCCCTCCTCCTGCGGCGGGTCGGAATCCCTATGCCCTGGGAGGGGTCCCGGGCTCAGCCACCGGTGGAAATCTGACGCCGCTGGGTCGGGGCTCCGCGTTGCCCTCGGCCGGAGGATCCACCAAGATCCTCAACAGCAGCATTGCATCCAGATTCATCAGTCCAGATGATGAAATTGTGAGTTAACTCAGCTCCACTGCACATTTACGTACTGTTTATCTTTGTCTTCATATTTTTTGTCTTGATATTTGTTTCTTTCTTAGTACGAAGAAATAGTGTAATTTCAGGGAGACAGTAGTAAAACTTGGTCAATTCCTGCTGTCAGTATAATATATTTCATGTTTCATGTTTTGTGCTGTCTAAATATCAGACAGACAGTTAGAGAGAAATGTTTGTTGTCTTACATTTGGTTAGCCGTTTTCAAAACTAAGGTTCTAAACTAATTTTTAAAGCGTATGTATATTTACTAATTTACTAATTACTGCAACATCGTAAAGTGATGGGAGGTAGTTTGCCTTTTTGCCTTTGTCGTCATTTTCTACGTCGTCCTTTGCTTTGAGATATTTAGATGGAAGGTATAACAGTTCCTATTGTATGTATTTGTATCCAGTGTTTGTTGTGTGTTTCAGTTGAAGCAGACCCCGATAGTTCGTGTGAATCTGGCGGAGAAACTGCGCCAGGAGGGCTGCATCAGTGCGGACGGAGGCCTGTCCCAGACCCCACCGCCCGGCGCCGTCGTCAAGCATGGGAAGGCTGGCTGGGACAGCGGCACCGCCTCCACTACCCCGTCCAACACCAGAGCCTCCAGGAATGATTGGGCTAATGAGGAGGAGGAGGAGGAGGATGCCTATGATTCACTGCCCCCACCGCCGCCTCGACCCAATTTCGGGCCCCCTCGCGGTGGCGGGGGTGGGGGTGGGGGTCCACCCACTCCTCTGGGTCGTGTGGCCGTGAATCGTCCACCCTATGGGGGCAGAGGTGGACCCCCGGGTGGTGCGCCCTTTCGTGGGGGACGCGGCGGCGCCCCACCGACTGGAAGAGCTCCTCTCTTAGGTATCCTCTCATTCCTTTCATTGGGCTTCTCTGTAGTAGTATATAGCTGTGGTTTTTGTTTGCCTCCTTGGTTTTGCATATTGCCGGGAGGGGGAGAGGTCCTATGATTCTAATAATAATTTCGGCTTGTCTCCTGGGCTTTTTCTATGCGAAAAAAATGGGGGTGGGGAAGTGGAGGGGGGACGCCCGCCCCCCCACTAGTGGGGGAGACCCTAAAGTGGGGGGGGGGGGGAAGGAAAAATAGACGATTGTTAGCCAAAAAATTTCGGCCAAGCCGGAACATTTTTGAAAATTTTGACCAAAAATCCTTAAAATTTGGCATTTTCTGGGCCCCTTATAGTGAGTGGGGGGGGAGCCCAAAAAAGTGGGGGTGGGGCCGGGGGGAGGGGTCGAGTTGGGGGGTTTGTCGGCCCCCCACTAAAAAAGCCCAGCTATCGGCGTGAAGATTCAGACAGAAACGTCAGTATTACAAAATGTGTTGAGCATTTTCAATGTATCCATTTGCTTGAGAAAGTAGTGAAACATTCTCCCCAAGACTAGATACAAGCTGCAAAATCAATTGTAGTGCACTGCACATACATACATACATACACACACACACACAGTAGCATCTCCTTCTTCTTCTTCTATCTATCTTCCTGGACCATTGAAATCAATCAATTTGGCTGGGGCAGCTGAATGCGCCCCACATCCTTCAGGAACCCATTTACCTTGACGGGACCCGAGGACAGGACCTCCAGGGAGGGATTCCACCCAAACCATTTACGCTGGACCTGGAAAGCACCTTGTCGCCGGTGGTTCGGCAGAACCCCTGCAGCGCCCCACGCCCAGGTGCCCCCGTCCCCGCGGGTCCCCGGGGCCAAGGAACTGCCGGGCAACAAATGGCTTTCATACTCCTGGCTCCTCAATGGGGCCCAACTCCTACCAGTAGCATCTTCATCAGAAACACTCTGTGACATGGGGCCAATTGCATAAAAATCTACTAGTTGTGGAATCCGCAACTAATATGGATGCTGATCTGTGGATTCCGCATTGCTGGCGTTGCATAAACGTCTAGTGCGGAACTCGCAACTAGCAATATTAGTGCTAGTCCAGCGACCTACAAGTTGCTAGCTGCTACTAGCACACGCAACCAGTTCAGTTGCATAAGATCTACTAGTTCTGCGCAGACATGTGCAGGAGGGGAAATTCTGGGGGGGGGGGTGAACCAGGATTTTTCCGGTTTTTTGCCCCAAAAAACCCCCCAAGCACATGTATGGTTCTGCGTTAAAAATCTATATACTAGTGCTAGTAAAATCGTCTAATAAAATTTCAGTAGACTATTACCAGAAAACCTTTGCTAACTTTTGAATATTCAAGTAGTTTTTGATGAAATTTTCAGAATATCTTGGTTTATCAGTTGTCATGTTACCCTGAAAAAATTGTGAGCTTTGGTCGATATTTGTTAACGTTATGATTTTTTGAAGATTTATAGTTAATCCACTGTTTTTCCTCACTCGCAATGCTAGCACCCGCACTAGCATTGCGAGTCTGTCAAATCCAGCAGCCTGCTTAGGTAGCTAATTTCGTTTAGTCGCTGGAAAAGTTTTATGAAACACTTGAAATCCGCACTAGTAACTCTAGTATACTACTGTACTCGCCAATCCGCAGCAGTAGATCCGCAGAGATGTATGCAGTTATGCAATTGGCCATGGAGGCAAAAGCACTGCAGAACTGAAAGGCAGATTTTTTACCATATACTGAGGTTGCATATTTTTCTAAACGAATTTGCAAAATAGCAGTTGAAGGAAGGATTCATAAACTGTCTCAAATACGATCCCCCGCCCTCCCCGACGATTATTTGTCTATGGATTCTGTGTGAAACCGACCAAAGAAGCAAATCATTATACGTGTATGAGTCAATTTCTGTTTCTCTTGATGTTCTGTAGTCTCTCATGTAGTACTGTACATGATGATAGCGCTGCAACTAAACTGAGTTGGCTTCCCCGTGTCCTCCATGATACTTCGTAGTAGTGGTGCTGGTTCCGGCTGCGGAGGACAGGTGGAGTTCCCAGTCATAGGGATCGGTGAGCAGAATGCCCTTACGCTGGAGGACTCGCTGGAGCAGCGACCTCATCTGCCCGTAGTCCGGTGTGTCCGTGTATCCAAGACTGTTCAGATACAGGTACCAACTCAACAGTTCCGATGGACAGCCTTCCATCAGTTCCACAGGGGACGTGGCCTCCTTGAGGGCTCGATTCTCCCGTCGATTGTCCGCATGACGCCAGGGCAGACGGCCCTTGAGGAATTCGATGACACAGTAGAGCAGGGACCAGAGATCATCCCGACGACTCATGTCCCGATAGTGAAGGGTGTTGAGGGAGGCGTAGCGGACCGTCCCACGGAAACCGACCTCCCGTCGGGCCGGCCGATGTCGGCCCTCGCCGTCCACATAGCGCCGGGCCATCCCATAGTCCAGGATGAAGATATGACCGCGCGGATGAGCGGACCAGTCGGTGCTGAGGGCGAAATTGGACGGCTTAATGTCCCGATGGATGTAGCCGATGGAGTGGACCTCCTCCAGGGCCCGCAGGCACTCCAGGGCGAGTCGGATGGAGGTGGAGAGGGAGAATCGGTTTTTGGGAGTCGCATGCTTCAGATAGCCCAAATCTGGACCCACCAGTCGCATCACCATGTAGGCTGGTCCCGGTCCGGTTCCCGAGTCTCTCCTCCGACCTTTGGAGCCTTTCTTTGACTTTTTCTCCGCTTTCTTTTTGTCGAAGCTAGATGAAGCTAGATCGTAGTCGTCCCAGTAGCCGCAGCTGATCAGAGGAATTGTGTGCGGTTGACCCTGAAACAAAGAGTGTATATATCAATGATTAAATTGTTCATAAATGAATAATGAAAAACTTTTTCATTATTTCTTTATGATTAATGCCTTGTATCCTTCGTGGATCCGCCTGCTGGCCCGTGTTTACCGCATTTTCTTGATGTAAATGATTAAATTCTTGATTAATTTAAACCTACATTCAGTCAAAATAATTTCTTGATAAATTTAAACTAAATTTTATTCAGAATATCTTGTCTGCTTTAACGTACGCTGTTTTTGTTTCCTTCCGTGATGTGGGAAGGTGGTATTAATTAAATCGGTTTTGACTGCTTTTTGCATACCTATCTTAAGATTGCTTTCCCTGACTGGTGGAGTTGAATTATGAGCTATTTCTGCCTAACTTTTAAAGCAATGTCATATGCGTATCAAATCTTAACATATTTATACTAAGTCTAATTCTGTGGATTTCGAGTATTTTATCAACGGTACTGTATTTGGGCTTAGTCTTGTGGGCTTTTTTGTGAGAGATCTCACTCAGGCATTATTATACATTCCTTCGAAATCGTTCCCTCACTTTCCACTTGCTCGATACACAAATAGGTTTTTATTTTTAACTTATTTTCTTCCCCTATGCCTTGCACCACGCACCTTCCCCCCCCCAGGATTCTTAGAAAAATAACAGGATTTAATGTAATTAATTTCTGCAATTTACCATTAGCAGTTTGAGTATGTTGACCTCCAACTGTATCAGCCTGTCCTTGGCCGTCTTGGGGTCCTCCATTTTGAGGGCATACTCCTTGCCATCCTGTAGGGATTCCACCCTGTAGACGGCGCCGAATCCGCCCGATCCCAGTCGCTCCACGATTTTCCAGCGTCCCTGAATCACCGTTTCCACAGGGCACGGATCCACAGACGACTCTTCCTCTTCGCTGCTGCTCTGCTGCTTTTTCTCCACCTGCTCCGTTTCGTGGTACTCGACGACTTTCACCTCCGAGCTTTCCTCTTCTTTTCTTTCGTTCATCTCTTCCTTCTTGTCTGTTGCGTTGAGTTCGTCGTCTCCTTTGGGTCTGTGGAAGTGCTCATCATTTGTCCCATGGTCACCATGGTCCAGAGGTCTCATGATTACAGTTGTCCTGTGATGGAGCCGGATTTCTGTAGCTGCTGGTTTTTTATCAGTCCAGAAATCTTTGGGAGATAACAAGGGAGGGGGTGTCCTTTTATCAGAGAAAGGAAGACGTCACGCTTTGTCTCTGCCACACACACACTGTGAATGAATGAAAATGGTGTGACTATTTTGTGCGCTAATCACTGATCATTTCTGATGTATCGGATCAAGTCACTGGTTTGATTCTTTTTGTTTTTTGTGTTGTCAGTAGATTTTTGATTTTTGTATTGCTGTTTTTTCAGGGATGCCACCAGGACGAGGGATGCATCCGCCGCCGCGACCAGGAGGGCCCAGACCCGTTCCTAGGCCCGGCAGTGGGCCTCCAAATCTCAATTTATTGGGTATGTTGCGATGGACATTGAAGTTGTGTCTGTAGTTGGCGTTGAATCAGTTTTATTTCACTTCGTTGCATGTGGTACTTAGGCTATCCTCTTGTATCGTGTACTCTGGTCTTGTAGAGGTCGGCACGCCACGTGTCTAAAAAGATAATACATGGTACCTATATATATATATATATATATATCTATATATATCTATCTATATATATATATATATATACGTATATATATATACGTATATATATATATATATATATATATCTATATATATGTCTTACTTAAGGGGTGGGGGTCCACTTTTGGGTCATTTTTTACTTTCTCCGATCTCGCTTATTTTTACATATTTCTAACGGTATTTGTCCAAACGGTATATTTTAACGAGTTTTTAAAATTAAAGTCGTAAGTCTTACGGTTGTCGAGTAATTTCATCTCAACGTTGAGGTTTCATGTGTTAAACATAGGCATTGGAAAAAGTTGCCATTTTTCGCGTGCGCCAAAAATCTCCCGACAAACATTGATGAATCTGTACAAATTTTACATTAGAATAACGCTGAAATGGTAAGGTGCGGTATCTTAGAATTAGAATTTAAATTAAGGCCTTCAAAACATTTTTAGTTAATTTTTGAAGTATTCAACATGATGCTAAAATCGTGTTAAATTTTAATCCTTCAAAAATCAAACAATTTTAAAGGCCTAAATTAAAATTCTATTTCCAAGATACCGCAGCTTACTATTTCAGCGTTATTTTAATGTAAAATTTGTCCAGATTCATCAATGTTAGTCGGGAGGTTTTTTGGCAAAATGGCAACTTTTTCCGGTGCATATGTTTAGCACATGAGACATCAACTTTGAGGTGAAATTACTCGCCAACCGTAAGACTTATGACTTTAATTTTAAAAGCTCGTTAAAATATACCGTTTGGACAATAAAATTAGTAAAAATCAGCGAGATCGAACAAAGTCGAAAAAATGCCCCAAAAATGGGCCCCCTCTTAAGTTTATCATTTGCCTTGAGCGTATTGTGTGCACCGTTATATGATGTGTACAATAGAGTAAATTCTTCTAGTCATAGCTTCTCCCAAAATGTGCCTTTTCGCAGTTGAGGTTCCTAAAATATTTAGTCTACCACTAGGCAGGACTGAGTTTACTCCTGTAAGATCCGTCTCCGATTTACTGTAGATTATTATCTAATATTCTCCATTTGTTTTTATTGTGCGTTGTCTGTTTCAGGCGGTCCTGCCCCGCCCCCACCGCCTCCAGACGGCGGCAGTGGTTCGTTCCGCAGTCCTGGTCCGCCTCCTCCTCCTCGCGGGGCTCCGCGTCCCAGAGGCCCCCCACCTCCCTCCTCCTCCTACTATGGAGACGGGGCTGGTGGTGGATATGAGGGAGGAGGGAGCAGAGGATGGGGAGGACCTCCTCCTCCTCCGCGTCCCGTACCTCCTCCCGGAGCAGGAGCAGGAGCAGGAGGATTTCTACTCAATCCGATACCACCGCCCCCACCCCCTCCATCTTAGAAGGGCAAGACCTGGGGACTCATGACTAATCACCGGAGAAGAGAAAAATCCCAACAATAATTGAAAATACAATCTTTTCTGTTTGTTTATGCGTGTTTGTGGTTGTCGTTTTGTTATGTTTTATGATTTTTTATTTCGTTTTTTGGATGCAAAAAGTGGAAAAATTATTTGTGTGTAAACGCAAGTTTGGACAGAATCCTTGAAACAGTGTAATTTAGTTAATCCAGAGGTTCCTACCAAATCCAAATCCTTTTAGAATTTTGTGTGTCAGCCAATCGTCTGCGATTCTTATTTCTCGTACTACCTTTGTTTTTGTGTTGCTGTGTTACAAAAAAGATGCAAAAATTCCGTTTTTGTTTTTGTTCAGTTGGTCTACGGGTTCATTCACAGCTTGGATTGCTGATATGTTCAACTTCTTAAGTTTTTTAAAAAGTCAAGGTTAACAAAACTCAGCCGTTGATTTGGCAATATTCGTCAACAGGAGATTTCAGGCAATATTTGCGACGCTTTTACCGCTTCATATATTCACCACAAAAGCGGGTCAGAAAAAGGTGCTTGCCTAATTGAGTGTTCAACTTGAGGTCTAGCTTTTGGACGTCGTTGCACTTACTCTCCTCTTTCACACTTTGAAAGCTTAAAAATATTTTAATAATATTCCTAGAGATTACACTCTTAAAAAGACTCCTGTAGAAATTACAGGAATTCTTGTAATTCTCTACAAAAGTCTCCTGTGTGGTCAGTCACTAGCGGAGCTTCCTGTATTTTCCACAAAAGTAACTTTTGTATTTTTTACCGGTCTCTGGAATAGTAAAAATTACAGGAGTTTCCTGTAGAAAATACTAAGCAAACCTGTAGTTTTTATTACAGGAGTTTCCTGTAGAAAATACAAAAGCAACCTGTAGTTCTGCTCGACTTTTTTTACAATCCTATATCAGATACCAAACCTGTATTTTTTACAAGACAAAACCTGTGGCGGCCGCTCCCAAAATATTTTCGGCAGGGAGCGGCCGTTACAAAAAATCACCCACTGGGTGTTGGAAGACTGAAAATTTGAAAAAATTCAAAATTTCAGTCTTCAAAAATTATTACCACTGTCGCCCTTATATACAAAATTTGCGTTATCAGCGTATCGAGTACTTTCCTGTGAGCAAACCTGTAAACCAGTGAAAACTACAGGCTTCATTTGTACTGAATACTGGTCTAACTTGTAATCAATTCTACCAAAGTATGTCCGGTAAACACTACCAACGATGACCTGTAGAAATTACAAGACTCAACCTGTATTTTCTACAAAAGCTTTTGTTCTTATCGTCTACAAAAGTGATTCCTGTAGTTTCTACAGGAACATTTGGAAGAGTGTAATTAGAAACTTGTTGAAGTAACGCAAACTGAAGTGTGCACGTTATTGTGTTTGCAGCTGCATTTTTGTGGACATTTGAGGGTTTTCAATTGTTTTTTTAAGTTACTGTTCTGTCTTTTATCATTTGTTATGTAATGAACTGTGGAATTTTTTGATGGTAATTGGACAACTGTTGACCATTGCGATCGTTGGTATTTGTTATTCCATCTATATTCGCTATGTTGTGTTTACGTCAATATGTCTGTATGTGTAGACTGACAAATAAAATGTCTGAAAGATTTAAATAAAAAATGTGGTATTTTAAAGTAGGATAGGGATACAGGCAATATGATTTTCACGTTGACGAAATCACTTAAAGGCTCTAGTCAGAATTCGGATGACAGAAATGATTTCTTGGACTCCTGAATCTGAATGTTTTCGAACTGAGAATCTGCTTAGTCGGTTTTTCCTTTTGGTTAGTGATTATATAGTTGTCGGAAGTAAGATTTTGCTTGGATGTGAATTAAGCATAAAGGTTTAGACTGTCTTACCTTAATGTGCAGTAGAGTTTGGCAATAGCAGACAGCTAGGAGCTCCAGGAGCGCAAAATATTTTCAGACACTCAGTGCGGTAGAGAAGTTATGCTTCAGTCAGAGACTAATTAGCTTAATCTATTGTCATTTTGATCAGTTATTAGCTGGAAAGATAGCAGGATTGCAGTGTTGTTTAAGTCGCCATAAGTGTCCAATTTGTGTGGAATTGAGTCAAATTTTGCCATTCTAGGACAGATGAGAGCGGTTTTCTTTGAAATTTAAGCTTGTTTCAGTTTTTTTTAAGAATCGCTCCATTGATGTGCATTTTTCTCAAAGTTTCCACGGTTTAAGTTAATCTTTTAGCTAGCACCATTTTGGTTCTTGCAGTGTAGAGACCTTTTCTTTCAGTTACAGACGATTTTCGTTTGAAATTGTGTCCCGTGCTCCTGTTTTTATTTCTCATGCTGCGCAAAGTTTAAAATAGACCGAAGAAAAGAATATGGGTAATTTCTGCTATCGACTTCTGAGGGTACTTTTGAAGTTATACTGATGATTTGTATGTATGTAGTAACATATTTCTGTCCTCTAGCAGCAAAACAAATGTATGTACATATCTGTGCAGTTTAGAGTACATACAACAGAGACTGTCGTTATCGCCCTATTAGTGAATTGAATTGTAAAATTTATATAAGCGTTTCGGTTCTTTGATGAATTGTTCAAGTTGCGACAAACAAAGTTTTGGTTGTCTGCTTCGGCTGGCTGAGTAGTCATAGTGATGCTAACCTCATCAACTGCATAACTACATAACTATAGTAGATTCGCCCAATGTGCGTCATACCCCAAAGTGCGTCACTCAGCCGTTTAAAGTGATCTGGTGCATTACAAAGCGGAAGATATCCTAAAGTTTTTACATTTCTGAGCAGGTCTATTCAAGCTCTATGCAATGGTGTAAAAATTATTTCCTAAAAATTTTTTAACCGTGCACAATGCTACAAAATTCAATATACTTTGAATAAAACACCCGTTGTCCGCCAAAGTTTAAGCAATGTCCCAAATGCAGTTTTATGCACCTAACAACCTTAATACCTAACAACGTTTAAAGTGTCAGCTACCAAATTGTTCGTTAGGATCTGCTGATTCCAAAAATATAAACAATTCCTGATTTCGCCGTACTAGAACTAAGAAATTCCGATTTTACTGGAACCACTGATCAGTGCCTAAAGTGCGTCGCTCTAAATTAACTTTTTGCGCAAATATCCCTAATGTGCGTTCGTATCTTTTACATGTAAATTTGCTTCAAATAAATGCAAATACTAGCTCTATAACTTAACTTAAGTCAAAACTAAGTGCAAAAACACAATCCTAGGAATAATTCTGAGCAATCTGATACCAAATTCTCTGTTTTTATGGCATTTTATTTTTTTAGTAAAAGTCGTTGTTTCCTGCTTTAAATCATAAAATTACATTTTATTAATTGTTATAGATTAATTTGCAACTCAAATTCGCTTTAAATAATACAGTGCTGGCATTTTAACAAATTTTTCGAAGATCACAGATTTTGTTGATTTTGATATATATTGTTTATATACGACCCAACTACCATATAAAAAATTTTCGTAGCATAAAATTGTCGGAAACAGGGGTTATTGCATCTCAAAGTTTGGTTTTCTAATGCAAATCATAGGAACTTTGAAATGACGCACTTTAGGACGCGTCCGACGCACTTTAGGGAATGAACTTTTCACAGCGAAAAATTTCATTTTTTAACATAAAAATGGCTATAACTTACGATTGGCTTTACCTAATACCGTCAAATTTTACAGAAATGTACAAGAAGAGGTACTTGAGACTTCTGTAAAGTTTTATGTTATGAAATTTCGCCATTCAAAAGTTACAGATTTTCAAAGTGACCACTCCTTTTGCGTAGACAAAAGGTGACGCAGATTGGGCGCATCTACTATATTGTGCGCTCCTATTTCATACATAGTCGTCATCTCAAGCATAGCAACAGAACCTAATACGAGAGAGAGAGAGCCAAAAGAGAACTGAAAATGTTCGCTTCTACTATGTACTTCCTCATGCAGGCATAAATTGAGCTGTACAACAAAAAATATTTGCTTTTTGGAATGATGGGTTTGTCTTGTATCCAGTTCACCCGATTTAGCGTTTGAGAAAGACTATCCGAGCAGCCTTCGTTTTGTTTTCGACCGTCATTGAAAACATCTGGGACATTCAGTTTAGGCATTATGGCATTTCTTTACCATTTCTATCGGTATCATTCTAGAAGCATGCAAGCAAATATTTTTTATGTTTACATGCTTGAAGAGTGCATAATGTTGAGATCAACATCAACCTCGTACCGAATTTTTGTTGATCCTGTACACTAATGTCGTTTAGCACCCTTTGATCCTGGTTTAAGGTGCTGGTTTCCTTTCGGGTATTTTTGACTCATACGGCTTTAATCCTTTACGAAAATAGCTAAAACTTAAGAATAACTTATTTTCGTGCTCTTTAACATTCTGTAACCAGTCCCGGCTTTTTAGGCCAAAAGATGGGAAAGCTTTGGTTTTTGGTCTTTGGCTCCCAGTCGGTTGGCCAGACGCAGTTGTTATGGCTGGAAATTGGAAAGAGGACACGAAAATGAACATTTTTACTTTTCAACCTTCGAGCTATCTCAAGTGGTTAAGTCAGTATGAGCAAAAAACTGTTTGAGGTTCAGAAAATGGCCATTTTTGAAGAAATCAGTTTTTTCAAAATTACTGCCACAGTGCCACACGTTAAGGACAAAGTTGGCTTATTTATACTCGTCGATACAGCGTCCAAATGCACATTTTATGAATGCGTATTAGCGGACTTTATTGCTTTAAGTTTGAGATTTGGCCGAAAAATCATTTTGCCAAAACTGCGATTATTTTGTTTCGATCATTGATTTCTCAAAAACTGCTCGACGGATTCCAGAGATTTTTGGCATAGTCGAAATTCGCACTTTTCGGAAGGGACGTTTTTTGTTTTTCTCTAAAACTCAATGCGAATTTGCGAAATTTCGTGTTACCGTACATTTGGCCGATTTTCTCGACTCACCTGCTGAGCCAAATCCAAAAAAAGTCCCTCGGCCCATATATCCTTCATATCATTGTATAAAAAGAAATTTTATCCGATTCTTCAGTTTTGAGAAATCGATGTTCAAACATTTTTGGTGTAGATTCAGCCTGTCAGCATATCAGAAAATATTTGCTATTTTTTCTAATTTTGCCGGTTTCGTAAGCCCATGGGACAGATAGTAAGCTCTGAAACGATATATAAAGCTCTTTCCAACTCCCAAAACTGCGAAAGGTGTAGTGTTTCAAAGGATCACCACAAAAGCACTGCACAAAAGGATACACATACCACCGCCTTAAGGTATTCCCATATCCCTAGTGTTATCCTCTAGTGTCTTTCGGGAGGATAACTTGGGGCCGGCCCCCAACCGGCCCAGGCCGTTTCCAAAAATTGGGGGCCAACCCATGGCTCAGCCCCAATTTAGAATTCTGTCGCCTGCAACGGGGCGGCCCCCGGCTCCCAAACCGTTCTAAGCTGACATTTCTGCATAGAAAATTTGTTCTGCTCCACCTAAATGCATTAGCTGGCTGTTAAATCTTCTAGCACGGGCGATTCCACAAAACTTCGACTCGCATGCTAGTACTAGCACGTGAGAACTCGCAATGGTTAGTCGAGTCGGACTTAGTATGCAACGCGGACAGTTACTACTTTAAACTGTCCACACTTATTGAGCGTGGACAGTTAATGGGCGCTTTAATATTAATACTATGCACAAGTATGCAACGCGGACAGTTATACTAAGACCTTTGTGTGAGTTCAGACAATAACAGATTTTAACGAATTGTAACATTAATGATATTGTTCCTCAGAGTTAAAAATGTCGCCAGTCTATCACTAAACTGTCGCCAAGACTTATATAATCTAGAACATAAGGCTGTTACATACAATCGGAACCTTTGTTGAATTTCTATGGAATTCTCCGTTTTTAAGGACAATAGGTAATTAGCACTCTATCCAAACAACATAATAACAATTTTTGCACTATAAGTACTCAATACAGAAATTTGATCCTCATTTGAGTACGTCAGTCTTTTTTGATTTTTTATTGTCATTTCTTGCCAGCGCCAGAGTTTAAGAAGTATTGGAACAAGTCAGAATGTAAGAAAAATCTGTGGGTAACTATAGAAACGTTAAAACTTACTCCAAATACATACTTCTGTCCGCAAATTCACACTGTCTACATCTTAGTGTGTAACTGTCCGCGTGGCCTACTTGTGCAACACCTGTAGACAGTTTAAAGTGAGAACCGTCCGTGTTGCATACTAAGTCCGTCAAGTCAAGTGTATACCATAAAACTTTTCGCTTGACTCGACAAAATTAGCTAAGCTAGCACGGCGACTCGACAAACTAGCAGTGCTAGTGCGAGGACTAACACTGCGAGTGCAAGTTCGAAATAAAATAGGAAAGTAACCATAATCATGTAAAAAAATCGCATAAAATTCAAATCACAATGAAACTTTGCAAAATTTTTGCAGGCATCCGAAAAAACATTCAAAAACATGCGTTTTTTGATTTTGAGTCTAGTTTGATAAAAAATGAAAAAGTTATCCAACTTTAATTATCACTTCTCTAGTCAAAATAGACTAGAGAACTAGACGGCTGCTAGTAGCGTACTAGCAAGGCACGGCGAAAGTTTTATGGAACCCGATTAGTCTACTAGTGTTCAAACTTGTGAGAAGCTATGTAGAGACTCGCATGTCGAGTGCTAGCTACTCGACTGCGAGGGTTTTATGGTACACTAGGGATACTAGACTCGACAACTAGCATGAATCTAGCTGCCGAGCCTTAGTACTCGGAAGGTTTCATGGAACCGCCCCCTGATGTGTCTGCCTGCACGCTTTCTTGCGTCTTACTCCAACAGCACAGTTTTCCTCAATGTTTCCGCAACCTTGCTTCCAAAAGTATGGTCTTGGTGATCTGACTGCTGTCTATACAGCGGACTAAGGTTGCTGTCGTGCCCATATCTTTAAAATATCGGAGTCGACTAAAGGATGACTACACATCTGGGAAACAAGCATGGTTTCGTTGCAATATCTTTCTTTCTGGGTTTTTGGGTCACAAAACACGAATTTACTACGAAATCCCTGTTTCGAGTCAGCTTTTGGTTAGCTTAGCAGAAATTACTTAAAGACATAAGCTTAAACCGAAATCTTGAATCCAAAAACAGACTTCATAAAGCAAAAACAAACATGTAGGTCCCTCTCACATGGGACTCAAGAGAAATTAGAATTTTGCGTAATCGAAAAGTGTTGTGATAACGAACTGCGGATCATATCAAGGAAGTCCTCCCTAAGTAAAATTGGTCAACTTCAACAGCCCACTGCTCTGCTGGCGACTGACACAACCTTAGAGCTTAAGTCGCACATCGTTGGAAAGCTGACGACGTGCTCTTTCCAGTGGTATAATACATTTTGCTGTATGTTGTCTCTAAGTGTTATCTTGAAAACTTTGCCAGAATTTGCCGTTTTGGTCGATTTTAGCTAAACTTTGACAAGTAAAACTTTCTAGGTGCAAGCTGCAGCAAAATGGCTTAGAGCATTGGAGAGAGCACACATCCTCACCTTTCTAACGATGTGCGACTTAAGGGGGGGGGTCGCTTTGGGTCAAAATCGATAGTCACGGATTTCGCTCATTTTCACACACAATATAGGTACATATGTTCTCAAAAACAAGACAAAACATTAGAATTCGAAACCAAACAATGGCAGAGATATTCAGCTATAAAGTTGGAAAACTTGAAAATCACTGCGATTTGCCCTCCAAAGTCATGTTGAGACAGAACGGTAGCGAAATTTGGGTCAACTAACACGGCAAATTAATTCTGTGGGTTGGCTAATATTTTAATGCTAAAACGACTCCGGAATATCCATCCAGTCGTTCACAGTACATTCATCAATTGTGAACTGAGCCTTTTTCAGCTAACTGTGCCCTCAAACTTTAACTTGCTCTAACTTTCAGATACTACATTTTCGACACACCGTTCTATTAGAAAAGTTGTTCAGCTCATCAGTAGCTATCGAATGATACCCAATTTGTCTATATCTTGGAAATTTCAAAAATTGACTTTTGTGACCTATCAGAGATCAAAGGAGCCGACACGACAGAAAAGTTCTACCTTGAAACATTTGCCTGTACCTTAATGTCAGGCAGGCATTGAGAGTTTTATAACCAATTTTGGTGACTTTCGAGTGGGTAACGCGTGATAAATCATTACAAAAACGTGAAAATTGTGCAAAATGAAGATTTTTGGCGAAATTAGCCCATTTTATGGCAAGTTTTTTGAGAGCACTACAAACGGTAGAAATTTGCAACTACTGTCATTAGAATTCTGTGTATGCGTAGAGTGCAACTATCTATAAGCGGTTTCTGTAGCTTTTGCCAATCGTGCAGGAGAGGCGAAAATGTTTTGCTGGTCCTGTTTTTCGTGGTACAAAAAGCACCAATTTTCCGAAATTTTGACTTTGAAAAATCGCCAAAAATCCGACACTCAACAGAATTGTTCCAGAAGGGTTATTTGCACTCTCTGATATGTCCTTAACATGTACAACAAGGTTGCAGCGCTGTATCTTGCATACAGCGAAAAATTTTTCTGCCACAAACTTTTTAACCTAACTTTTTCATTTTCCTATGTTTAACACATGTTGAGGTAACGTTTGAAGGCCTCTACAGAACGATTGAAGCAATATTACGCAAAACGCACTTGTCTTGTTTTGGGGACACATTAGGACTACATAATATGTGAAAATGAGCAAAATCGGAGATGGTCGAAAAATCGGCCAAAAAGCGACCCCCCCTTAAGGTGGCGCTTGCATTATCGGGTTTATTGATGCAAAATTTGGACAGAATGTTAAATTTTGACGAAACTTGAAGTGAATCTAGCTTGGTAACCGGGCAATTTCGTGGTGAAATTTCAGCAACTGAGCGCACGTGATTGGGTAGCTATCATTATGGCTTAGAAAATTGAAATTTTATGAAAGCTCCGTATAATTATTTAGACTATGCTCGGTGAAAGAGCATAAAAAGAGCTTTACAACGATGTGCATATCACTTCTGTACGTGGTTTCTATCAAAAGTTACAAGCGGTTGAATATATGGCAAAATTACGTTGACCATTCCCATTGCGAATGGCAAAGTAAAAACTAATCGTTCGAAAATGAATTCCACAGGATTTTTATTGATGCGTTTGTGTTAGATTTGTTTATAATTTTCTGAAATACACTAGGAAACTTATGAAAAGCATAATGTATACGTAAAACAGAAGCGACTAATGCGAACTTTTTCAAATTTATTTTCTCATAAATGCTTCAACCAAACTTGCTTAAATTTTGCATGTACGTTTATTGGTGAGGTGCGCAGGGGCAACTTTTTTAGTTTTTGTTTAAAAACTATATTCCGTGAAATATTGATTTTCAAAGTTTTTGGACATAAATAACTTTCTCAAAATTGCATAAATCGAGAAACTGAAAAAATTGTCCCTGCATTAGGTTTATTTATACACTTGTGCAAAATCTGAGCTAATTTCATTTAGCCGTTAATGAATGACACTGTTTTGAAAACTTAAACTTATCCCTGTTGTGTAGGTCGCAAGCCAAGCACTGGATTCCTCATATTCTATAAATCGCGAGTATTTGACACCAGCTACCACTGCTGAAAGTTTGAAACAGATTGGTTGACAAATGAACACAGGAGAACCGTTCCCGGTAATGCAAGCGCCCCCTTAAGGCTTAAGGTTGTGTCAGTCGCCAGCAGCATGCTGTTGAAGTTGACCTATTTTGCTTAGGTAGGTTGAGTTGCTAAGTAAGTTGACCTCCTCTAAGGACTTCCTTGATATGATCCCGAACGGCTGAGAGAGATCGAGCCGAAGTCATTCTCACCCCAAATTTTAGGTTAATTTTCAAATTTTAAAAACTAAGCACTGAATGGGATCTCTTTAACTGTCCCCACAACTCGTTTAAACTTTTAAACTAGAATAGTTAAATTGGTGTCATCCGTATTACAATGCAGTTAATGGTAAAAAACAAGGTTATAGAAGTTAGCTGGCTGATTCTGACGTGTCCACAATAAAATTGATACATTTTTCATTTTTTAAATGTTCTAAAAAACTACTGTATTTTGAAAAATTTTAATGGTTTCTGTAAATTATTCTATTTTTTTACAATTAGTATGCATGAACTTAATTTATGAATAAATATTTTTCAACACTGAACATGTTAAAATTCAAAAATAAATTGGTAATCTTAACAAGACCCATCATGCTTACTGAGACTAAAGTTGCTGCAACTTCAGAGTGCAGACTCTGCGGAAAAATAAACCCATACTAAGCACGCCTTGTACACATTTAAACACAGCAATGTTACAGCAAATCTGCAGAAGAATGAAGTTGATAGCAGCCGAAATCTTAATTTGCATAATTTCTAATTTCTCCCACCTAACGTGTTTCGAAATAGTGGCAGGTGGCTTCAGCTACCCTGTTGGTATAAATTCGCTCACATGCTATCCAAGACAGTATGTCGCCTCTACAGACTACTAAAAGTCTCACATGGGGGCTTTCTTTTCTTCAGTTTCTTTTCGATTATGGGACATGCTTTGATCAGCGTTGTTGGTGGTTAGAGGTCGCTGTGCTGGGTGAGAGGCATCTTGCCAGCGCTTTTGTCGCTCTCTCATTCACGTGTACTCCAGTCTAATCGATTGCCCCGTCTCCCCGTCTCTTGTCTCTCTCATTGCGCTCTGCACATTTTTCTAACACTTTTCTACTAGGGCTGTCAGTAGGCCACTCCTCTAGCGCATGTATGTATGTGTCTCAGATTTCTTTTCAGTGCGTATCCCGCTTAAATTTGCTGGGTATTTTACCTGTAGTCACACATTTTTTACGCACATGGTGAAGGAAATGTTAGTTTTTTTGCGCTGTGAAGTTAGCCTTACCATATTTTCGGCGTTTCTAACGGGGATTGGAATGAACGGAGAAGCCAAGTCATTGCGTTTAATTTCCTTGGCTTGGCTGTCTGCCCAGTCTGATGGATTTTCATTTGCCGGCCGAGTCAGACTTTTCACATTAGTTTATCTTGACTGAGGAATTATGTCTCATATGCTTCTTCTGACTAAGATTATGGCGGGAAGGCAAATATGCGTTTGAAGTAATTTTCAAGAAATTCACTTATATATTTGATGTATTGCGGGAAAGTTTTGGCGGCGAACACCCCAGGTGTCGTCAAGTATTCTTTG
>JASAND010029877.1:0-33170 GCA_030248195.1 Trissonchulus latispiculum | reverse complement strand
GAAGTGAAAAATTTGCAGTAAAATAGTATATATATACAAGGAATAGTGGTAATAAAGAGGTAAAGTTTCAATGGCAACAAAGATAATGTGCGAAACGGGGGGTCTGGGGGGTGGAGCCCCCCAGAAGTTGAAGAATTTTTTGAAATCGTGGAAAATTCAGCAATTCAAATGTTTAGAAAGATTACGTAGTTACGATGAGTTGTATAATCGATCAGTGGAAAACCAAAACTGGAATTGGATGCTTTTCAGAATTTTTCACTTCCACGATTTAATCTGAGCACTTTCAGAAGCTGCCAATTATCAGACTTGCATTGCCCATTTATATATATATGTATACGTTATGAAAGCAAAATAAAATTTGTAAATGTAAATGCCCGTATATAAGCCGGCATACAGTCATAAAATAAACTGAAGGCGTTGAGTACAATTATATACTTACAAAACAGGAAAGGAAACAAAATAGAAGACACTTGAAGAGACAGAAGTTCTGTCACAGAACTACGTACGTAATAAAGCAGCACGCGCCGCAGGCGAAATTTTTTAAAAATTTGTGAAATTTATTAAAATTATGCTTAATTTTCACTCAAAATATGCATATCAACAGCTGAAAAAATTTTCTAGGGGGGGGCCCGGAATGTCAAAGGAGGGGGCCCAAATCGCAAAGGGGGGGCCGGGCCCCGGGCCCTTCCCCCCCTGGATCCGCCACTGGAAGGGCGGCCGACGGCCGCCGAAAAACCGGATGTTTCCGGTTTTTTACCGGAAAAATCCGGATTCTGGGGGGGGGTGCGGGACCCCTCGGGGGGGGGGAGCTCGGGTCTGGGGGGTGAAACCCCCCCCCAAATCCCCCCAAGCACACGTATGATACTCCCCCAAAATTTTCGACATCCCCTCCCCCAACTTTCGGCTACCCCCTCCCAACCCTTTTTGGAGCCAAAAAGTAAGCAATTTTGCCCAAAATGGTCATTTTCTGAAAACTTTTTCTCACATTTTGACTTAAAATCGCTTTAAAACCGGATAGAAGGTAAATCGGTAAAACGGTAAAACCGATAGAAGCGATCTTTTGGCATTGGCACTGAGGTGCAGCAGCATCTCGTTCCTGACCTCATCAGGTCCAGGAGAGCTCTTCTTCTTCAGTTTGTTGAGGGCCGTGCCCTTTCTCTTTTTCCTTCTTTGGCCTGGTGGCTGACCGAAGTATAGACTTTTGAAAAGGCATTTGCCTTTTCCGTCCGAGACACGGAGCTTTTGTCTGTATTCCATGGCTTCACCAGTTCCGGAGGTCCGTCTTCCATCCATTGCAGTGATTCTACTCCACAGTTTAGTAGGGTCAGACTGGTTGCTGAGGCTACCAGCGAAATTTTGCCGACACTAATTCTTGCACTGGGAGATGAGGTTTGCGGTTTCTCTAGATATGTGGCATTCAATATGTGGATGAGACTAAACGTAGCATCCGAACCAGATTTGGTGAACACTACCGATCTGCGTTTGGTAATAGTTATTCAGGATGTAAATTACTAGTTGAACATTATGCTAACAATAATTGTGGTACTCCTATTGTACAAATAATTGAAGTAATACAGTCTGATAATCTTCAAGATACCGGTGACCACCGACGCTCACGTGAAGATTATTGGATTAAACAGTTAAAAACTAAATTCCCTTATTGACTTAATGATAAAGAAATGGTTAATACCAAGAGTACATAATAAAGAGTATGAAACTCTTACACTAGCATGTAGAAATCATGCTAGGTATGCTCGGTTCATTAACTCGGGACCCCCCCCCCGTAACTTCCGAGGGTCTTTTGCACTAATTACACGCTTTCATATAAGCGTGTGTCTGCTCGCTGATTGGCCCACTAGCCTACGGCTTATGATAGGTAATTTATTAGTTATTTTAATTAATTAATTATAACTTTAATTAGGTTAATGCAATTAAAACACTAATTCGACAACATTGTAGCATTTTTTCTGCTCTTTCCAATGATATAAAAATTGTTGCAAACTACATTCCTGCGAATTTTTGTATTGTGCAACAATTTTTACATCATTGAAGAGAGCAGAAAAATGCTACAATGTTGTCGAATTTGTTTTTTGATTGTACTAAACTAATTAAAGTTATAATTAATTAATTAAAATAACTAATAAATTACCTACAGTAAGCCGTAGGCTAGTGGGCCAATCAGCGAGCAGACACACGCTTATATGAAAGCGTGTAATTAGTGCAAAGTGGGACCCCCCGGAAGTTACGGGGGGTCCCGAGTTAATGAACCGAGCATACCTAGCATGATTTGTACATGCTAGTGCAAGAGTTTCATACTCTTATATTATGTACTCTTGTTAATACTGACAGCAGTAACGAATCCGTGTACTCATGTTTTAATAAAAAGCTTAAATATAGCTATAAATGAGGCATTAAGAAAAGCAGGAAAGAAAGCAAGCAAGATATTAATACTGTCAACTTTGTGCAATACTTTGCTTGACTTATATAGCAATAATCCTAAGTCATTTAGGACTAGTATTATATCAACTATTTTTAACTTAAATAAACATTTACTAACCAAATTATATATGTATCTTCATGAAGCTGTTAATAATAATGTTGACTTTATCTTGTATGATCTATGTATATATAAACTATGTGTTTGTAATAAACAGGCTATGAAACCAAATAAAAGTAAAGGTCAAGTTGTTTCTAAAATATTCCAAACCTTTAGTTGATACTATTCAGTTTACTAGATTGTTTAATTCTCCTACTGTAAATAATAACTTTCCCAAAGATGTACCTAGTCTATATAGTGAATCTAGAATAATATACAGCTACGATAAGCCTATATCTTCCCTATTTTTGAATTATAGACAAACTGCTAGTACTGTCATTTTGCAAGATATAGATATCAATAACTATACCTTTACCTGTGATTGTAATAATTCCGCTTTTAAAGATTTACATCATGGCCATATAATTACCGGCAATTTAGAGGTTATAGAAAATATACACATACGTAATCTTCTAAGTAAAGGCACTAAATTCAGGCCGCGCAAACCTCCTAATGTAAAAGAGGTTATTAAATAATATTTCTGCCGCACTCGATAATTATATTAATTATTTAACAGATAAGCTTAATTTAGGTTGTACGTTCGAATATTCATTGTGGAAACGGTCAATTCTAGATTCTGTTAACACTATGCTCACGAAATTTTGCCATAATATGTAAACAGTTTTATGTATATCGTTTACTGAACGATATACACAAAATTCACGTGAACGTGTTAAAGAAATAGGAATCTTTGATGATAATAATAATACATATACCTTAGTTAAAGATACGACTGATAACATAATTGCTAAGGTAAAGTCTGATTGTTTACACTTTGGAATGAGTGTACCTAGCAATAACGTTAACCTGCCCTTTATTCAAATCATCCCTAAGTTTCACAAATCTCCTGTTGGCTTCAGAAATATAATTGCTGGCGCCAACAGCTGTACTCGCCCATTATCAATAAGACTAGGTCATGCGTTAAGGCGAATACAACATTCAGTTACATGTTATACAAGTGCCATTACTAGGTACTCCCGTGTCTATAACCCTTTCTGGATACTTAATAGTAACAGGAATATATTAAATGATATACATGGTTTAAATCGTAATAACAGAGCAAGAACTGTTAATACGTTTGATTTTGGTCAGTTGTATACTTCTCTACCCCATCCGGAAATCTTAACTTCCCTTGAATCAGTTTGTAACATTGCGTTTGGTAAATCTAATCGTAAGCTTATCCTGTATGAAAGATGGGCTGCTTGGGGATTTAATACTAAAGTCTGACCAAAAATGCTTGGAACCGAACTGTGAGCGCTTGTCCTGAGTTAACCTTTGAAGTTAGTCTATATAAAGTATATATTTTTAGAAACCTCAGGAGGAGGAGAATCCGGTAAAACCATCATATCCGGTCTATATCCGGTTACCGGATGCAAAATCGATAAAAACGCTTCAGAATCGGAAAGAGAATGCTAATTAATTCATACTCTAGCATATTGGTTCTTGGACCAAGACATCTCCGAAAATCCGGTCACATCCGGTCCATGTCCGGTAACCGGATGTCTAGGTCACAAAAACAATACAGCAAGATGGGTAGGTCGTACAGTTTCGCTGATTGAATTTTTGGATTCAGCGGGCGAAATTAGTCTATATACGAAGTTTTGTCCAATTTGGACCAAAATTGCGTGATTTATGGTCGTATCCGGTGCGAAAAAACGGGAAAAATCGGTTTTTCCGGTCTGGTGCTCGGAATCGCGGATAAAAAATGTTAGTTTTTGGCACAATAAATATTTGTGAGGCTATTCATTTTACTATTCATTTCAGCTATTCATTTAGGCTTTTCATTTTACCGGTGTCAAAGTAATCGAATATCCGGTCGATTTCCGGTTCTGAGCTTTGAAATTTGAGATTTCATGAGCTATTATCTCAGTATCCGGTTGGTCCGGAAGTCAAATTATTTCATTAAAATGACATTTTGTCTTTCCCTAATAAGCATCAACATCAAATTACTTCATATCTGCTGTAATTTTTGAATGATAGCGTTTTAAAAATGGTTCAAAAATAAGTTATATTACGTGCGACAAAGCTAAGCGTATAGGATCAAATCTCATATCCGGTTTAACAATTAGTCAAAACAAGCAAAATCAGCACGTTATTAAAACGCTATCATTCAAAACTTACAGCAGATATGAAGTAATTTGAGGTTGATGCTTGTTAGGAATAGACAAAATGTCATTTTAATGAAATAATTTTACTTCCGGAACAACCGGATACTGAGATAATAACCCATTAAATCTCAAATTTCAAAGCTCAGAACCGGAAATCGACCGGATATTCGATTACTTTGACACCGGTAAAATGAAAGTAGCCTCCCAAATATCCAATGTGCCAAAAACTAACATTTTTTATTCGCGATTCCGAGCACCAGACCGGAAAAACCTATTTTTCGGTTTTTTTCGCACCGGATACGACCATAAATCACGCAATTTTGGTCCAAATTGGACAAAACTTCGTATATAGACTAATTTCGACCCGCTGAATCTAAAAATTCAATCAACGAAACTGTACGACTTACCCATCTTGCTGTACAGTTTTTGCGACCTAGACATCCGGTTACCGGACATAGACCGGATGTGACCGGATTTTCGGAGATGTCTTGGGCCACGGACCAACATGCTAGAGTATGAATTAATTAGCTATCTCTTTCCGAATCTAAAGCGTTTTTATCGGTTTGGCGTCCGGTAACCGGATATAGACCGGATATGATGGTTTTAACGGATTCTCCTCCTCCTGAGGTTTCTAAAAATATATACCTTATATAGGATAACTTTAAAGGTTAATTCAGGACAAGCGCTCACAGTTCGGTTCCAAGAATTTTTGGTCAGACTTTAATAAAGGTATCCTGGCTGGTAAAAAAAAGGTAAAGGTAAAGGTGACCCCTGGAGAATATCTCCATCCCTGCTTCAGGGACAAGGGGTGCCGGTGCTCATCCCCGGATACACAGCCGTAGAGCCAGGAGTGTCACCTCAAATGATGACTACATCCGTGGAAGGGGGGCCGGCCCTTCAAGACATTAAGCCCTACACGGACTCCTGTTACCTTCCCACAATAGTGGTACCCATTTACCGACCAATTAAGGATGGATAGCTGGGTTGGCTAGAGCTCACGGCGAACCGATATGTGCTTAGTCCCTTGCTCAAGGGGATTTGTGAAAGCTTTGTGGCAGCGGGGATTCGAACCTCGGACTATCGGATCCGAAGTCGAACCCCTTAACCACTCGGCCGGCACGGCACATCCTGGCTGGAAAGGATACTATTATGGATATGATTAGATGGTTGCTAAATAGTTGCTACTTTGTTTTAGGAGATATTATGTGTAAGCAAGATATTGGCATCCCAATGGGAACTAATGCAGCTCCTTTTATAGCTAATTTAACTCTTCTATCTTATGAATATAAATATACTACTATGTATAAAAATAAGAAATTTAAATCTTTAGAAAAACTCAAGTAGGCATATAGGTATCAGGACGATATGACCTTCCTTAATGATCATGACCATGCTAATCAAGTTAATCCAGATATATATCCGGTCTGTTTGACTTTAAATAAAACGAATAACAGTAATCAGTGTGCAGATGTATTAGATATTAAAATATCTGTAATTAATAATAAATTTATTACTGACATTTATGACAAAAGAGATAATTTTAATTTTAAGTCAATAAGATTTCCTAGAAATGAAAGCAACATTAGCCTCAGTTGTAAACATAACGCGGTTTACAACGAGTTTGCAAGATATGCTGCGATAATATCCACAAAGAATGGATTTGTCACTGCATGTATCAAATTAAATTAGATTATTAGAATGATAAAATCTGAAGATTACGGTAGAGCGTCGGTCTAGTTAACCGAAGGTTGTGGGTTTGATCCCCGCCTCAGGCCCGAATTTTTCGGGTCTGTGGTGCTGTAGTGACAACTTTCTTTCTTTCGTCTATTATCTTGTATCATTCTACAGCCATCGTGCACTACCTGTCAGCTGAGCATGTCTCGCGGGGTATGTGTCTTTGGTAGGGCTGTATGCCCATTCAAAAACGTGTCACTACAGTTTGGGTTCGAATTCAAACTTAAGCTTGGTTTGCTTGTGCCTGGGTGGCTCAATCGGTAGAGCGTCGGTCTAGTTAACCGAAGGTTGTGGGTTCGATCCCCACCTCAGGCTCGAATTTTTCGGGTCTGTGGTGCTGTAGTGACAACTTTCTTTCTTTTGTCTATTATCTTGTGTCATTACCAGACATGTGCAGGAGGGGAAGTTCTGGGGGGGGGTGAAGGAAACCGGATTTTTCCGGTTTTTTAGTTTTCTTTGGCTTAGGTCTCGGGGTTTGTTCGATCTGTTGGGGGGATGGGATGGTGCCAGATGCATTTGCGCCGGGGCATCGAGTAAACGGCAGGCTGTGCAGACCCACAATGTTTGGGGCGAGTGCGATGACATCCATCGGACCTCAGCCGGTGTAAGGCCTGAACAGCGATGGTACCAATGGCTACATTTCCCGCATAAGACAGTCCAGTTCCATCCAACAGCCCTCGAGCAATTACTAGGAGTAGGAGTATGAGGGATCTACACGCCAGCTTGAAGAACCTTCTTGCCAAAATCCCGGCTGGTGGTGGGGTTCGCTTGCAAGGATGTTGAAATTGGTGTGTCCCAGAGTGGCTGATACTCCAGGGACAGTGACCTCCTGAGAATACTGAATTCAGGCAATTTGGGGATCCATGGGTATTTTGTAACAGGATATATCCAACACCACGGAAAGGCTGCGTTCTTTGGCGGAGGGAAATTTCCCTTCTGTACATGTCTGTTTCTAATGCATGGGGGCCACTTCTGTACATATGTGTTTCTAATGCTTGGGGGGGGGGGCCTTCAGTACATGTCTGTTTCTAATGCATGGGGGACCCTTCGGTACATGTTTGTTTCAAATGCATGGGGAGCAAAGTGGTGGAGGTGAACCATCCGTCTAAAATAACTAAAGTGTCACAAAAATGTGTGTACAAAATTTGTAAGGTCTCCAGTGAACTCAATATACGTCGTAACCCCATAAAACCATATATTTTCGGAATACTTGCAGCGAGACAAACATTTTTATAAAATTCAAAATTTTTTAAAATTTTACAAATTTAAAATTTCAAAATTTTAAAATATTGGTTTTTTGGGGAATTTTTTCGGACCGTTCAAGCTATTCAGCTCATTCTTTCAGAAAACTTTTCCCGTCCGAAGACGCATCGATTGACACAAGAACGAAAAAATCGGTTGAGAAATAAGCATTTTATGCCAAAATTTCGATTTTCCATTTCCTTTGATGTATGCCGCATTTTGTAACTTTGACTGCTTATTACTTGCGACTCGCTCAACAGAAAATGTTTTCGCTTAGATTTTCAGGACCACCTAGGCGCCCCTATTTGCTAGTTTACACTGCTTCAGTCAAATCGCGGCGGCAACATCAAAGAGAGCCAAAAACCTGCTGAAATAAAAGATATTGATTAACAAGCAAGATTTTATGCAAAAGGTTCTGTTTCCGGTCGGACATTTAAGTAATTGTAAACCTGCTGCGCAGCTAATTATTTTATAAGGAGCACTTACTTGCTTACTACAGAAAATACACGTGCAAAACATTGTCTGAACATTTTCCTAAAGTTGAGGAATTCACTTTTATGTCGCAAATGAAGTTCAAACAATGCAGGATTAGATAGCATTTGTTTCTGTAAATTCCACGTATTTGAGAAATCGCTGGTGTCCTGTTAAGACCAAGAAGTTTGACTTTAACTATGAGTCATCCTTCAGAGCAGAGAATAGTCTTTTCCGAATCCAATAATACACGAGCAAACGTATATGCGCAATATCTACATGAATCGGAACACGAAGTTCTTCAGAATTAAAGAAAACATTGCACACACAAATCATGCAATCCCTATTTTAAACCATTATTTACACGCAATTACGGTGAGGAGTATCTTTTTCAAGAAAAATGTGTGTGAGTCCCGGGGATCGAGCAAATTTAAGAGACCTGCTGCGCTGAGGCGCAGCAGGAAAAATTCATTGCTGGCGCAATATAAGTCGTAGCAACAAAAGCTTTATATCGTTGGATTCAGCTCAGCTTGAATTTTATGATTATGTTATTTTTGCTCACTTTTGCTAAATCTGCTTTGCCGAAATTTTCGGTCAAAAAGTAGTATTTTTCAAAAAATCTACTTTCAAAATTTGAAATACCACATATATCAGGTGAAAGCGGGCGCCTAGGCGGTCCTGAAAATCTAATCGAAAAAATCTTCCGTTGAGCGAGTCGCGAGTAATAACCAGTCAAAGTTGCAAAAAGCGGCAACATCAAAGGAAATGGAAAAACGGAAAAGAAATGGAAATGGAAATTTTGGAATAAAATGCGTATTTCTCAACCGATTTTTATCGTTCTTGTGTCAATCGATGCGTCTTCGGAAGGGAACATTTGTCTGAAAGAATGAGCTGAATAGATTGAACGGTCCGAAAAAATTCCCCGAAAAACCGATATTTTAAAATTTTTGAAATTTTAAAAGATTTTATATTTATAAAAATGTTCTTCTCGCTGCAAGGATTCCGAAAATATGTGGTTTTATGGGGTTACGACGTATACTGAGTGCACTGGAGGCCTTGTAGATTTTGTACACACATTTTTGTGTTGGACTTTAATTTGACAAGGTGGTGGTATCCTTTTGTGCAGTGATTTTGGTTTTGTGCAGCGATTTTTTTAAGCGCTTTAACTTTCGCAATTTTTTGAGTTTCAAAAGCTTTGTACATCGCTTTAAAGCTTATAATCAGGACATCTACATGAGCTTACGAAACTGGTAAAATTAGCAATAAAATTAGCAAAACTTTTCTGACATAACGGCTAAATATAGACCAAACGTTGTTGAACATCGATTTCTCAAAACTAATAGCTCCAAAAGAAGAAGCGGTTAAGGTGGTGATTCCCTTTGGTCACATAAGGTTTGCACCATTGTTACTCATTCATTACTTGGAGTTAAGAAGCCATTTTTATATCAAAATGTAGCTTGACATTTTCTCTTTTTAATGCATGCTACGAAACTACTGTTGCTTTTTAACACATTTTAGAAGAAGTATAATTTTCCAGAATTTTTGCAGACTCAAGTAAATTTTTTCGCGAGACATTGGCTATATTATTCGATACCTCCATCAAATAGCTGGGGACGATTTTTTATTTATTGTGAAAACGCTTTTCGCTCTGGAGAAATAAGCTGAAATGTGTGCGTAACCTGTATTTTGCCTACTTTTTCCAAATTTGTCAAGCGATTACTTTAGCTAGGAAGCAGCAATCGGGGCAACTAAAAAATCGTCCCTGGGTATATTTGTGTAGAACACATCTGTTCAGTAGCAGCCCTCCAGCTTGCATGGTGAATGCTCCACAATCTTTGGAAAAAAATTGGTCGTGTTTTTGCAAAAACTACATTTTAATGATAGCAGCCTACAGGATAGCAGTTGGAAGACGATCATGCGTCGGATAATTTGTCCCTGTGAGATCTTCAGATCAACGCCCTTAGTTTGATTTTACGGCTTGCGTAGTTCAAGAAATGTTGGATAATTTGATTTCTGCAAAAATGACAAGTTTTCGACGCCAAAACTCGACGGAAATCTCGAATTTTTGAATCGGGATTGCGCGGAGGGTGTTAGAACGCTAAAAGAATTTATTTCGGAAAGGTTCATCAAATTTCATCTTGATTTACGCCGCCAAACAACAATATGTGGGTGCTGGTAAAACCCAGCCCGGCCCCCAGCCCCAGCCTCCAGCCCCGATGGGTAAAACCCAGCTCTCCAGCCTCCAGCCCTCCTAGGTAAAATCCAGCCCAGCCCCAAGGGTAAAACCCAGCCCCCATTTTCCAGCCCCAAGGGTAAAACACAGCCCCCATTTTCCTGCCCCTGTGGTAAAAACCCAGCCCCATTTTCCAGCCCCTAGGGTATTAGGTTTTTCCCAGCCAGCAGCATGAAACGGCCCATATAAATTCCATTCATCTGAACCAGTTTCTGACATCAAGCAGTTAATAGTGGGGCCCCCGCCGGCCGGTACTTTAATTGTCTGGTTAGTTAAAGATACAAGTTAAAATGTGAAATATTTGATACTTTTGAAGATTTTAAGGCTCCAATTCGACAAAACTGTCGTAAGCTGGCAATCCTGCCGGTGAAGACAGTTAGTTGGACTGGCCGGCCGGTCTACAGTGGGCCTGGGCCGGTTTCACTTCGCAGGGTCGGTGAATGACACTAGCACAGAAGTGCTTTTGTGTTGTTTGCTTTTGTTCGAAGCTTGCTAGATGCACACATTTTCAGTGCAAAATGTAGTTAGACATTATGAAGTTAAGCTTGAGCAATTGTTTAATTTTGATAGTTACATTTTAACGTATATGCCTACATATTTCTTTTAAGATTAAACGGATTAGATTTAGATTAATCCGCATTTCAGAACCTTAAATTTAACGAAATAAAATTTCATCCAGGGAGTCAAAAGAGTAAATCAGATAAAATTGAATCTCATTTGTCCAATGCACTAAGGCCTAACCCGGCATTTAAACATAACCCTTTTGCCCTTCTGGACGAGACGGTCTACTTTTTTTCGTTCTCGCTAAGGGTTGTTTGTTGTTTGTCGGGCTGGGGGGAGTTTTCACCCCCTCATTCCCCCCATGTTATCCTATGGCCCCTAAATTAAAACTGGCTGTTTTTCAATCCGTTTAAAAACTACTGAAATTCAACTATAATTGCCTTTCTTCAAACTGCCTTCATTGTTCGGACTGCCAGCCTGTGACAGTTTAGTCGGTCGGACTGGAGGCAATAGCCGTCAAGAGTGTTAAACATTTCACATTTTAACTTGCATTTTTTGGCTAACGGGGGAAATAAGGTACTGGTCGGGACCCCACTTTTCTGTGCTTGCTCTCAGGAACTGGCCCAGGTTAATGGAATTAATACATGGACCGGGACATACTGCTGGCTGGGAAAAACGTTACCCCAGGTTTTGGAAAACAGGGGCTGGAAAACGTGGTCAGGAAAACGGGGCTGGAAAAAGGGGGCTGGGTTTTACCCAATGGGGCTGGCAGTCGGGGCTGGACTTTACCCAAGGGGCTGGAGGCTGGAGGTCGGGTTTTACCCACCGGGGCTGGAGGCTGGGGCTGGGGGCTGGGCTGGCTTTTACCCACACCCCAATATGTGCCCAAAAGGAATCACCACCTTAACTAGTTCGTTACATAGTGCATGGCGAGACTTCTGTAAAAGGGCAATAATCAAGGGCAATATCAACTGAAACAGTTCGTATGAGCGATAACTTTACTGTGTGACTTTGTTGGAGGTCTGGCCGTCCGCTCACCCATTGCGGATAGGCTTGGGGGTAAAATCTAGAGACTGGCTGAAGTGGTGGATGACATCCGCGACGGATACAAGTGATTAATTTCTTTCGTTTCGGTTTTCTAAATATACTGATAACATTGTTCTGGATTGGGAATGGATGAAATTTAAGTTAACATCGTATTTGAATCTAGATTTTAAAAAAGAAAGCAGCAGTATTACTTGATTTGACAGGCGTTTACTTCATTTTTTTGACGTAAATGCTGTTTGTATCTCTACGGAGATCCACTGGCCACTGCAGTCCTCTTTCTGTGCATAGCACAGTCAGAGAGGTTTTGATAAAACCTTCTCTGGCTATGTTGCAGCACAGATAGAGCCGAGCTGGCTGTCCTTCTTGGACAACCAGGCAGGAGCTCCAGAGATTAGTTCTCTCTGGGTAAGAGCGCTCACAGCGCCCATTGGCTCTCTCCTGTTCGGACTAAGGCTACGGCCTTAGTGACTGCAGGCAGGCGTTTTTCATTATTTCTTTTTGATTTGACAGGCTTGTAGGAATTGGGTATTTGGGTGGGGGATAGGTCGGCACTTATGTAGATGGTAGGGACAAAAATTTTGCCTTGGTCCCCCCTTATGGTTCGAAAAAATTTTTTGTCTCCGATTTGGCTGAGAACTTGCCCCTAGGGTAAATCGAGGTCGCTGATTTCAAAAATCAAATCGAGAGATCGATCCGATCGATCTATCGATCAGTAGAATCGATCGATCAACATCGATCAAAAAATTTTTTGTCTCCGATTTTCGCGAAAAGTTGCCCCTAGGGTAATTCAAGGGTGCTGATTCCGAATCCGCAGTCGAAATTTCGATACGAGCTGCCAAAATCGAGTTATTGACGAATCTTTGAAAAATCGATAAAAATCGATTTTTAAGGTCGAACGATCGATTTTCACGAAATTTCGATTGCAGATTCGGAATCAGCAAACCCGAATTACCCTAGGGGCAACTTTTCGCGAAAATCGGAGACAAAAAAGTTTTTAGGTCTAGGTGTACACCACCTGTTTGGATTGGGGGGGTGCGGGTGCGGATGGGAGGGGGAGTATAGAAGGTCCGAATTTGGCGCGGGTCGGGGGACCCCACCAAAGTCAGAAATTTGGGGGGGGGGGGAGCCGCCTACGCTGTACCCAAGCTTTTTTAGCTAAAAATGCTCCTTTTTCGATGTGCAGCACATTAAACGTATATACTCAGTCAAAAGCTTCTGTCAATTTGTATATAGTTTTCGTATGCGAAAATAGCATAGTTTCCCTTGGAGGGTATCCCCATAGTTTCCTTCGGGGGGGGGGGGGGGGGTGGGGGGGTTCGGGCGGGGTATCCCCCCCAACATTTTTGACCAAATGTACCCCCCAGATTTTTTTACTTACCCTCCCCCAACTTTAGGCTACCCCCCCAACGATTTTTGGATCCAAAAAATTAGCTAAATTTGGTCGAAAAATGGTCATTTTTTGAAAAAATTTCTAAAATTTTGACCTAAAATTGCTTTAAAACGGTGCAGAAACGCCTAAAACGTTAAAACCAAGCCTTATTTTGATAAGAAAAGGGCTAAATTACAGAAAATTTTGCATTTTCTGGCCATTTTTCGATATTTCTGAGGTCCAAATTCTGGGGGGTGGGGCGGGGCTGGGGGGGTATCCCCCATCACATTTCGGGGGTCGACCACCAAAATCCCAAGATTTAATGAAGATGAATCACCGGGCATACGTGTGATTGGGGGGGGTTCACCCCCCCAGACCTGAGCTCACCCCCCATAGAGGGGTCCCTCACCCCCCCAGAATCCGGATTTTTCCGGTAAAAACCGGAAAATCCGGTTTTTCGGCGGCCTTCGGCCGCCCTTCACCCCCCCCCCCCAGAACCATAGGTGTAAGGTGGGGGGGGTTGGGGGGGTAGCCCCCCCAAGCATTTTTCAACCCCCCCCCCCAGAAATTTTTGGGGGGGGGGGACGTCCCCCCCAATTGGGGGGGGGGTAGTCGCATTGGCCAAAAATAGGGTATTTTTAGGGTAAATTTTGCAAAAATTTTCAAAAAGGCCCAAATTTTTGGCTTAATGTACTTGTTATTGCGAGAAATACAAGTTTTTAATAGTTTTATGGACTTTTTGACTGAATATTAGTCTTGTTTTGAACTTAGAAACACCTGGACAATCAAGTTTTAGAGTTTAAAACCATTGTCTAATGTAAAAATTACTTCATGATTCCATGTTTATTAGTATTACAAACGGCTGAAAATGCGATTTTTGACATAAAAATTGAAAAATTTTTTTGGGGGAGGGTTGGGGGGTCCTGGGGGGGGTCTCCAGAGGGGGCCCCCCAGAAAATGTTGGGCCCCCCCACCCCAAATCTCCGTTACACCTATGCCCAGAACTTCCCCTCCTGCACATGTCTGGTCTCTGCCCGGTAATTTTGGGGGGCCCCTTTTTGTACCCCCCCCACGACCATTGGTTCACCAGGAGGAAGGAGTTGGGGGAGTACTCCCCCCAAATTTTCGACATCCCCTCCCCCAACTTTCGGCTACCCCCTCCCAAGCCTTTTTGGAACCAAAAAATATATAAGCTAATTTTGCCCAAAATGGTCATTTTCTGAAAAATGTTTCTCACATTTTAACTTAAAATCGCTTTAAAACCGGACAGAACGTAAAACAGTAAAACGTTAAAACCGATAGAAGCGAGCTTTTGGCATTGACACTGAGGTGCAGCAGCATCTCGTTCCTGACCTCATCAGGTCCAGGGGAGCTCTTCTTTATCAGCTTGTTGAGGGCTGTGCCCTTTCTCTTTTTCCTTCTTTGGCCTGGTGGCTGACCGAAGTATAGAGTTTTGAAAAGGCATTTGCCTTAGCCGAGTCCGAGACACGGAGGTTTTGTCTGTATTCCATGGCTTCACCCGTTCCGGAGGTCCGTCTTCCATCCATCGCAGTGATTCTACTCCACAGTTTAATAGGGCCAAACTGGTTGCTGAGGCTACCAGATGGCCACAGCCACGTGATTTCTTCAGCAGCCTTGATGATGGTAAAAAGGTACAGGGGCCCCTAGAGAATATTTCCCTCCCTGCTTCAGCGACAAGAGGTGCCGGTGCTCATCTCCGGATACACAGCCGTAGAGCCAGGAGTGTCACCTCAAATGATGACTACATCGGAGGGGGGGTGGCCCTTCAAGGCTTTAAGCCCTACACGGACTTCTGTTAGCTTCCCACAATAGTGGTTACCCATTTACCGCTTTGGCCTAAAAGTTTGGCCTAAAATTGCTTTAAAACGGTGCAAAAACGCCAAAAACGTTAAGAACAAGCCTGAGTTTGATGAAAAAAGAGCTAAATTACAGAAAATTTTGCATTTTTAGCCATTTTTCGAAATTTCTGAGGTCCGAATTCTGGAGAGGGTTGGGGTGGCCATTTTTTGAATTTTCTGATTTCTGAGGTCCGAATTTTGGGGGGGGGTTCGGGGGGTACTCCCCATCACATTTCGGGGTCGACCACCAAATTTCCGAAGTTTACCCCCCCCCCCCCAATCAAAATTTCCGGTGAAACTATGCCCCCACCGAACCCCTCCCCCCAGCCCCAACTCTTTTTGGACCCAAAAAGTTAGCTGAATTTTAGCTGAAAAATGGTCGTTTTTTGAAAAATTTTTCTTAAATTGTGGTCTAAAATTACCTTAAAACGGTGCAAAAACGCCTCAAACGTTAAAAACAAGTGTAACCAGTACACGTACTATTACTTACTGTATTACATACCACACATAAACATACTATATATATTATACGTACTTTTGTCAATCTAGATATATACCTATAGTTAATCTATAATCTGAGTTCTATGGCTGAGTCTTATAGTTTGAGGTTGACTGGCCGCTCTCGCTTCTGTTTCTCCTTGTGTCTCTTTCCCCCTCCCTCCTTCTCCGCTTCTCTTGACTCCTGGTTCCCCCTCTTTCCCTTATTTTGCTATCCTCCTGAAAGTGACGCAAACTGGGTTGGTGATCTTTCGTTGAGGAGGATAATTAAAAATTAGTCCAGATTTTGTTTTGATGATCTTTTATTTGACATTTAGCTTGGCATTTAGTATGACACATCAAAAGGGGCCGCTCGTGTATAAAAGGCGAAACATTCTCCCTTCCAGTCAGTCTTTGACTCAAACCGACTCTTGCGTTGACTTAGGCTTGGTGAGCCTACTTCTGAGTTTATCTCTGGTACTGCTTCGTTAAGACTGCTACTGTATCTGTTTTTTTATATCATTGTATTTGCGGTATTAACTGACTATCTATCTGTGACTTGAATAAACCTAGGATCAGTGTCAATAGTGGGTTTAAGCCGAGAGGCTCATAACTAGAACTATTAGAATTGGACGGGAGTCACTTTCGGCCCCTCAGCGGCGCCAGACTCACCTGTGATAATTGCTATCAGTCTTCACCATCTCTGCGTGTATATTTACTACCGACCCGAGCCATTTCTTTCAGTTATTGAAGGTAAATCTCTACTAATTTAATGTCAAACTTCTTGCTCTAAGGCTGTCAGTTTAAAGCATCGTCCGGCTGAAGGGACATATACTATAATAGAGTGTGGCTTAGGGTTAGACCTGTATACAGGACTGGTTGTTAGACTGTCAGAAGACTGCCCGCGCATATTTGGGCCTGCCGTGTGTGCACCTGTCTAAGTTAGTACGAGTGTTCGGGTGACTCTGTAGTGTGTCTAGGCTCTCCCAGGCCAGCTGTTAGGAAGCTCTTCCAAACACAACTGGCTGCACAAGCATTGTTTTGAAGAAAAGGCTAAATTGCAGAAAATTTTGCATTTTTCGGCCATTAACTTCTGAGGTCCAAATTCTGGGGGCATAGTTTCCTTTGGGGGGGTACCCCCGCCCCCAAGAATTTTGGACCCATTTACCCCCCCCAGAGGTTTTTTACTTACCCTCCCCCAACCTTCGGCTACCCCCCCAAGCGATTTTTGGACCAACAAAGTTAGCTAAAGTTTGCTCAATAATGGTAATTTTTTGAAAAAGTTTCCTCAAATTTTAACTTTAATTTTAAATTTTAATTGCTTTAAAATGGTGTAGAAACGCCTAAAACGTTAAAAACAAGCCTTATTTTGAAGGAAAAAGGGTTAAAATTCTGAAAATTTCACATTTTCTGCCATTTTTTGAAATTTCTGAAATCCAAATTCGGGGGGGTACTCCCCATCACATTTTGGGGGTCGACCAAAGTTCCAAGATTTACCCCCACCCCCCAGGGTATTTTTACAGGGGGGGGGGGCGAAGGGCCCCCCGAAATTGACCTTCCCCCCCCCCGAAAATGCCTTCCCTCCAAGAAGCCGAAAAGGCCAGCTGTTAGGAAGCTCTTCCAAACACAACTGGCTACATTGGTGCCGAAACCGGCTACCAGTACCTTTTCTCGACCGAAGCCGTAGCAACCGCCAACGTGAAACCTCGGTCTCAGAGTTCCCCCATTAGCTCTTCTGAAGGAATTGCCGCCGTATCGTCGCCGGACGGATCAGTTGATAGGACACGTACCCTAAGCAGTGATTTCACCGAGCCTCAGGAAGAGTATTTTTTTCACGATCCCCTACTCGGTGAGTCGTGGAACAAAAGTTTATACCAGTTGAAGGGAACAATGCCTGACGGTCCGACACCCGATGCTAAGTCCGTAAGGGAGCAAAACCTTATTGACCCTAAGCTTATCCCGTCTTCAAGGGCGAAATTTCGGATGACTTCGAAGACTTTATCAGCTACTTTGAGAGAGTCGCCTTGGTAAATCAGTGGTCCGATTCCCTAAAAGCTACTTTGTTGCCAGGATATTTGCAGGGTTATGCTGCAGATCTCTGGACTGCCCTTCCGGCAGGCGTCCAAGCGACTTGGTCCAATGTTGTCTCATCTCTCAAAGAAATTCTGTCCGGAACCTCTACCAGCGTTCATAGTTCGGAACTGCATCGCAGAGTTTAGAAACCAGCCGAAACCGTGGAGGAATTTGCTAGGGCTATCCAGAAGCTAGCGCGCAAAGCCTACGACGATTCCTTAAAGGGCAGTTCACGAGATAAGCTTATGCGTGAAATTTTCCTGAATGGCCTGCGCTCCTCACTTAGACGTTTCATTGTAGGCTCTAGGCCGACAAGTTTTGAAGACGCTGTTGCTAGGGCCAAGGAGCAAGAAGGCTATGAGGAACTAGAGAAGCAGACAGCAGCCGCAGCGGTTAGAGCTGTCTCATTTAGGGACTATCCCCATAGCCCAGAGAAAAGTAGGGATAGTAGTGGTAACCGTGAATCTACCCTTGTCCGATGGAGCATGACCGACAGTTAGTTGACGCCGTTAAGGCACTTCAGTCACAGAATAAATACCCACAGAGATTGTCGCGACCAGACTCGCGTAGCTTTGTAGGCACTGCGGAACGAAATCGGAGAACCTCCGATGGCCGTCCCATCTGTAACAGATGCTCCCGTCCTGGTCATATTGCTGCTCGTTGTCCCCAGTCCGTAGGGCCCAACTGCCCTCCCAGTCGACCGAACCCCACCCCAACTCGGTTCGAGTTCCGTTCGCCCAGCACTGAAAGACGCAGCTCCGATCGCGCCGAAACTAGTGTGCGAGTTGTCTCCGATTCGGGAACAGATAACTTACAGTTCGAAAATGAACAGCTCCGCCGTCAGAACCAACGGCTCATAGAACGTTGTTTAACGGGAAGGAACTCGTCGGAAGATTCCTCCTGTAGGGTTCTGCTGAATGACGAGGCAGCTCCCTCCAGCACCATGCATGTACAGCAGTGTGCTGCTTTGGCAGATATCTGCGCAGTCATGAGCAAGGGTGGAACCCCAATAGTGTACGGTTGGGTTTCCGGCCTTCCAGTTGAAATGTTGGTGGATACAGGCAGCAATGTCACCCTGGTCGATAAGTATTATGCTCCGACCGAAGTGGAACCGTATCACGGACGTCCTCCGACATCCTTATCCGGTCACTCCCTAGTACCGCAAGGGCAGTGTAACATAAAGATAAAGCTTGGAACAGATGAAATTCAGGTGTTAGCCTATGTTATGCCAGTACTTCCTTTCGATGTTATTCTAGGGACAAATGCGTTAGAAGCTTTTGGTGCTAGCATGGACTTTGGCAAAGGCGTTCTGGCATGTAGCGAAAAATTAAGAATGTTTCCTGATAAACAAGTACCAGCAGTTCCTGCTTGTGCTAGAGCTACTTTAGCAGAGTCTGTAGTGATTCCTCCTCGGGGTGAAATGGTATTCCCTGCCGCTGTAGAAGGTGGGATGGAGCATGCTCTAGTTCTGTTTGAACCGCATGAGCAGTTAGTAAATAAGTACTGCCTAGGAACTGTCCCCCTTGTGGCCTATGTGAAGAACCAAACGATCCCAGTTCGTATAGTGAATATAGGGGATGAGACTGTCGAGTTGCCTATCGACATAACTTTGGGAAGAATCAGCACGTGTGGACCATCAGATCTGGTGGTACACCATGTTGCTGACGCAGGCCCCGAGGATACCCAGTTCCTTGCCGATCTAGACCTGTCTCACGCTTCTTTATCGGAAACAGAGACCGCCCAGCTTCGAGAGCTCCTCGTAAGTTACGAAGACGTTTTTGCGAAACATGACATGGACCTTGGATGTTGCACTCTGGTGGAGCACACTATTAACACCGGAGATGCTACTCCTGTGAGACTAAAACCTTACAGGCTTCCTGAAAGCCAGAAGAGCGAGGTACGCAGACAGCTCAGTGAAATGGAGACTAAGGGTCTCATCACTCTATCGGCAAGCCCGTGGGCAAGCCCAATCCTCTTAGTTAAGAAGAAAGACGGTAGTCTCCGTCTTTGTGTTGACTATAGGAAGTTGAATGCACTCACTCACGGAGACTTTTATCCACTCCCGCGTATAGACGAAACATTAGACAAGTTAGGGAAAGCTCGCTATTTCTCTACTATGGATCTAGCATCAGGCTATCATCAGATAACCGTTGCTGAAGGAGACCGCCAAAAAACTGCGTTCTGCACTAGTTTAGGCACCTATGAGTACACCAGGATGCCTTTCGGTCTTAAAAACGCTCCTAGCACCTTCCAACGCACGATGGAGTTACTGCTCGCTGATCTTTTAGACGAGCTGTGCATTGTCTATATTGACGACATTCTAGTTCACTCTCCAGACTTTCCGTCTCATTTAAAAGGCTTGAAAGCTGTGTTTGAGCGCCTTAGGCACGGGAACTTGAAACTTAAGCTGCGGAAATGCATTTTCGGTCGTGATTCTGTTCCCTATGTGGGCTACATTATCACTATCGAAGGGGTCAAGGTAGACCCGGCGAAAATAGAATCAGTTGAGAAGTATCCGGTTCCCACTAACGTGACCGAAGTGCGAAGCTTCGTTGGTCTGGCCTCATATTACCGTAGGTTTGTGGAAAACTTTGCGTCAATCGCCAAGCCATTGAACGAACTGTCCCAGAAGTCGCGTGAGTTTAGCTGGTCCGTAGACTGCCAGCTTGCATTCGATACTCTTAAGCAGAAATTAATCTCCGCGCCTATCCTAGTGTACCCCGACTTCTCTCAACTATTTACTCTATCCACAGATGCTTCTAACTATGGGTTAGGTGCTGTTTTAGGACAGGAAAAAGATAAGAAGGAAGTTGTAATCTCCTACGCTTCTCGTGGTTTAAGTAAACCGGAGTCGAGATATTCTACTATCGAACGCGAAATGCTCGCAATAGTCTGGGCACTGAAGTATTTCAGAGCCTATCTCTATGGCCGAGAGTTCGTTATTTTCACGGATCATGCCCCGTTGAAATGGTTGGCCAGTGTGAAGGACACATCACCTAGGTTAGCGAGATGGTCTCTTGAAATCCAAGAATACAGTTTTACCGTAAACTACCGCCCAGGAAAAATAAATAAGGCTGCGGACGCTTTGAGTCGTTTGCCCACTCCAGACTGTAACGCAGTAACCTTACCTGAAGACTCAGGTCTGCTACCATCGTTGTCAGCTAGAATTAGGGAATTGCAGCCGAATGACGAATTCGCCGGTGCGATTATTAGATACTTGAGTGCAGGGACGTTACCAGAAAATGAGACCTGGGCCCGTAAAATTATTCTGCAGGGACCAGTCTTCTTCTTTGAGAACGAAGCTCTGTACCACGTGTGGTGCGACTACGAAGGTAGACGCCGCGGCCACACCTGGCCACAACTAGTAGTACCGCAAGAGCTCGTACCGGAGGTACTTGAGTTGTACCATGACCACTTGCTGTCAGGTCATATGGGTATAGCTAAAACCTTTGATCGAATCCGCCGCCGCTTTTACTGGGAAGCCATGTACTCTGATGTACGCGACTGGTGTAAGAGTTGTGTTGATTGTGCCACGAAGAAACCTCCTAAAGTGAGTACCCGTGTACTTCTGAAGCCCATTGTGGTCACAGAACCATTTGAAGTACTGAGCGTTGACTGTGTTGGACCCCTCCCTACAACTGATAGAGGAAACAAGCATATAGTCGTGTTCTCTTGTCTGTTCACTAAGTGGCCAGAAGCCTTTCCGGCCGAGAATACTCGAGCTGAGACAATCGCGAAGCTTTTTGTGGAGGAAATAATCTGCCGTCACGGTGCACCTCGTGCCCTGCTGTCAGACAGAGCCAAGTCATTTTTGAGTGAGTTAGTGATGGAAACATGTAAGCTCCTAAACGTACGCAAGTTAAACACCAGTGGTTACCGCCCCGAGACTAATGGTAACTGCGAGCGTTTGAACAAGAGCTTAGTTGTAGCGCTCAGCGCATACGTGAGTTCATCTCAGCGTGATTGGGATGCCTATCTGCCGTACATACTCCTGAGCTATCGGACTGCGATCCAGGATAGTACCTTAGAAACACCGTTTTTTCTTGTTTACGGTAGGGATCACTCCCTGCCAAGTGAGGCAGATTTGCGAGAAGGGGTCAAGGACATTGATCCTGAGGACTACCATCGTGTTATGGTGAGCAGGTTAGAGTCCGCCCATGCTTTAGTTAGAAATAATTTGGACGCTGCTAGATGCAAGCAGAAGACGTACTATGACAGAAATGCCAAGGAAGACCAGTTTCAACCCGGTCAACGCGTTTGGCTGTACGTACCCGTTGTTGGGAAAGGGAAAGTGTCCAAACTGAGCCATTTGTGGCACGGACCATTTCGCATCATAGAGCGTCCATCAACGGAAACAGCCATCATCCGTAGATGCGCTGGGTCTTCAAAAGCTGATACGCGCGTGCATGTGAATCGGCTAAAAGTCTGTTACGACATTAATAAGAGACCCCGCCCTCTAGAACAACCCCCGGATGTAGATTGTACCGAGCAGACTGCTGTCGCACCAGTTGATGACGTTCCGTCAGGACCAGAAGATGGCCAGACTCCTCCCAACTCCCGCACCAGTACTCCGGACCTTCCAAGGCACGACGAGTGGGCGCTAAATCATGTTATTTGGGCTAAGATGAAAGGTTATCCTTTCTGGCCTGCCCGCATTGCACTTGCTGATGAAATAGAGTTAAGTGTGCCCAGTCGACCAGGAGACTGGATACTAGTTCAGTTTTTCGGCGGAAAAGACTACGCTTATGTGGAACGCAGTAACTGTAGGGAATTTGACGACTATAAGAAGGAAATGGAAGGAAAGAAACTGACACGTGGTGTCGTAAAGGCTCTCAGTGAGGCTGAGCAGTACAAACCGACAGATAACCATTATATTCTGGGAGACCCGGCCCTCCAGCGAAGCTCCGAAGCGGTTGGCTTAGTCCTTGATGAAGGAAATCCTGTAGAAACTCGTTCCAGCGAGTCTGCGCCAGTCTCGGATGTAACAGCAGCTAAGCCGCCTGGGTCGGTAGGCCTGTCACTAGTCAGCGCGTTGTTCTGTCTGTTTTTCTTCTTGCTCACTTTCGTGCGGCATGGCCTTGCCATCAGCAAAATGGTTGAAGAGTTGGATTTAGTTTTACTAAGACCTTCGTTGGAGCGCAGAGGCATCCGAGTAAACCCCCACTTCGCAACCGTGTTTCGCAGCGCAGGATATATTGACAATAGCCATGACTTTGTTGATCACCACCTACTCATACCCATAAACTACAGTCTTTCTCCGCCGCCGCTTCCTCCTACTTGCCCTTTTCGCACTTTCCAGGAAAATCAGTCCTGGATTAAGCAGCTAGGAGGTAAATTGTGCTCTCTGCTGGACTCCTTGAACCGCTCCGCGCATGCCGTCTATGCTACAGCATTATCCGAATCAGAATCCTTGCAGCAGGATTTTTTCTCTATCGTAGGAAACACTACGACGAGAAACGACCGCCGCGGGAGCCGCAGCCTGTTTCATGGGATAGTATGTTTTGTGGAGTCGATTTTTGGAGGTTGTAACGAAGGCGGAGCAGACGCGGAATCTGTTCGGAATGCGTTGCGATTGATGGAAACAGAGGAACAAGACATCAGTTTCCGCTTAGATTCTGTTACTAATCGGATGATGTCGTTAGCTAAGATGTCTCGGGATGGATTAAAGAACAGCGACTCAAAGCTGACTGTACTGAGTCACGGGTTAGAAACGTTAGCTACCCTGTACACTGATGTCGTTAACAGAACAGTAGTGGAGGATGAGTTACTGCGGGAATTAGGAAGTGTTAGTGACTTGCAGAGTGACTTACTCGTCTACGTAGTTAACTGGGTTACGAGTCTTGTGCAGTGGCATGACTCTTTAGAGGCGACGAGATCGCTGCTACACAGTCTACCAGGGATACGGTCCGGATTCTTACCCGTTGAGCTAGTACCCATAGCTACCTTACGTAAGTCAGTTCTAGGCATCCAGTTTAAATTACAGGAAACGGGCCGTAGCTTAGTCTTTAGCCCGGTTCATTTGGACGTCTACTATACCATGCCCATAGTATCCGCCGCATATGCTGCGGGAGGTAGTGTTGTGTTGAGAACCAAACTTCCTGTCTCCCGATCAGACTCAATTTTTCAAGTCTGGCAGATAGAAACGAGCCAAATGGACAGTAACGTCTCCTCGATAGGTATGAGTATTCTTTCGGGCCATGACTGCATAGCGATGAACAGCCACAATTCCCAATATCTACTTTTTTCAGCACAGGACTTTCAGAGCTGTACAGGTCATGGAGTCAAACGCTGCGGGAAGCAGTTCCCTCAGCACCGAATATCTGACTTGACGTGCGAACTGACTCTCTTCAATTATGAGGACCCGGAAATCGTAAAGAGATTTTGCAACGTTATGCTGACTAGAACACCTAAGTTTCCGAGTTTGATCGATCTAGGGGATGCCATTTGGTTCGTAGCCGGCTCGCCATCGGGAACAAACATGGTGTGCTCGGGTGAATCCCAATACAGTACGCCAGGCGATAGGAAAATACCCCCTCATAGCTTAGTTCGACTTCCCTGTGGCTGCCAATTAGTCTTGAATGGACTAGAGACTCCGCTGCGGGACATAAATTGTCGTCCCCAGGTCACTGAAATCATCCAAATGTCTTCAGCGTATAACCCGTTAGAGCTCCCATCCTTCCCTACGGGACCCCGTGTGCAGATCACGACAGAAGGAGAAATGAAACTGAAGGGGGAAGGCCCCTCGAAATTAGCTAATTTGTCCAGTGAAGTTGGTCTGCTCGCTAACTCTGGTGACAGCATAGTAGCGCGGTACGATGACCTTATGAAGGTTATCCGAGAGCAGCAGCTTTCGACACAGGTAAAGGAGAAAATGTTGCAGTCCGCAGCTTTGAAAGCCATAGAATCAATCAAGGATAAGCACTCAGGAAGCGGGTGGTGGTGGTATGGTTTACTGATTGGTGAGCTAACATTAGGTGTAATCCTTCTAGGTATGCTAATGTCTAAACAGTTTGGAGGGGGCTGGCACAAGTTTGCTATACCTTCGATAGGGTTGAGAGGCCCCCGTGCTAACACTGAGGTGCCCACAGAAGAACTAGCACCCGCGGAAGTTGAAGTAAGCTTACCGAGGGATGGTACGCCTCTTGTTGTGCAGAAGTTCTTGACGTTTAAGCGGGCCACGGAGGGTGTGGCTGACGCTTGAAATTATTTTACTTTGTACACGTATCTGTTGTATTAAAAAACAAACAAAAAAGTTTGTGATCGTGCCGTGACTATATCTATATATACGTAGCTAAGTTTCTTAAATGAGTGCGAATTCGTACCCACCCCGACCGATAGTACAAACGGTGTAAATAGTGTGTTGTGTTTGTGTATTATATAGATTTTGGTGTCGTGTTTCCCCGTTAATAGTAGCCTAGAACCGTAACCTCAGGCCAGTGAGAGGTAAGCTAACCAACCCCAAGTATATTTTGTTGCGCTGTGCGTTGTGAACGTTCTGAACATAGGCCAGAAGCCGCCTGAACCGGGAAAAAACAAGCCTGTGCTTGTCCTCAGTTCCCTGGTACGGCGGGTCGCTCTGGCCTGGCCCCGGGAACGTCGCGGCTGCGATCTCGCACCTGTGAGCCAGCAGTTGCCCGAGAACAAAGAAAAGCAAAAAAAATAGAAAAATTAAGTTAAAATGTACGAAAAAAATGGTACAGTGATTATGAGTCGCGGTGTGTAAATATGGAAATGTGGGTGTCACAGAGGGTTCCAAACCTGTTGTTCGGAAAAAAATCCATTGTGATGTTAGTCGACTATGTGAACCTTACCCAGTTGTAGTTCTGAGACAGTTTGTTAGTTGATGTATGTGATGTTTTAGTGATTAGCATTTATTGTGACTTTCTGTAATGTCGCTAGTCCGAGCCGCTTGGTCTGAATACTGTAACGTGGATGCGAAGTATAAGTCATCCCGCGAAAGCTTGGCCAAGGCCAAGGGACTTGTATTCGCCGAAGAGGAAAAGGTGAAGTCCTTGGCGGCTAAGCGAACCTCAGCTTTGAAAACCTACCTAGGACTGAGGGCGAAAGAGCCTCGAGAGGCTATCGTTAATGAAGCTCCGTCTCTGGATAAAGACAAGCGTATTGTTGAGCCGTCCAAAGTATCAAAATCTAGCTCTTCGGAGAGCTCCACAGACGAGGCCGATTCTTCTGGTAATCGTAGTGTAACGGAACATGAGGCTGCCAGATTCAAATCGTCTGATGTGGCCTCGTGTCCTAAGAAAAGAAAAATTCTGAGTAAATCGAGTAAACCGACGTTGCCCAGCTTGTTTGAGCTCGTCAGCGCCCCCTGTACGTCTCGTATGGTGATGCATCCCAAACTGTCCTATCAGTGGAAAGCCGAAGTATTGACGGACGTTAGCCGTTTGGAGGGTGAGATGCGGAGACGGCCGTTCCCGGATAAGTGTCCGCCAGAGTGGTGGATGCGCGATTTTATGGGCTCATGTGAGCGCCGCAACTGTGGTTTAGCTAATGCCGGACCAGAAAGTGCATTAGTGAAGAATATGATGGATTATCTAGGCCGTCGGGTGTCCCATGCCGTAAGTAGCAGGAAGTCTAAGGCCTAACCTGTGTGGAACGTTGCGTATATAAGCTATCTTTCCTGACCTGATCCTAATCATAGGATAACGTGGGGGGGGAATGGGGGGGGTGCAGACCCCCCCAGACCGACAAAAAACGGGTAGACCCCCTCAGCGAAAAGGAAAAAAGGGCAGACCCTCTCGTCCAGAAAGGAAAAAAGGGTAGACCCCTTACCGATTTTTACCAAAAATAGGTAATTTTTTAGTAAATTTTAGCGATTTTTTCAAAAAATTTCTTAAAAATCGCTAACAATAGTCATTTTTTACTAATTTTTGGTCAAAAACATTAACAATTAGCAATTTTTGCTAATTTTGGGACAGACCCCCTTAAAATTTTGGAATTTCGGGGTACTCTGTCGGGGTGGCCCCCCCAGAACCGGACCCCGTGTTAATGTATGATCCTAATCATATTTATTTGTATCTGTCCCATTTAGCCGTAGTTGTAGTATTTTGCATTATATTTAGCAATATTTAACCAGTCATATATATTCAATCCCAGGTAGCCTGTTCGTCGTGTAGTGGTCCATCAGCTTGCTATTGTTCTTTCTTCGTCCAGCGCCAGCAATGGAGCCAGATCTCAGTTATTTGTCCGACAGTGACCAGAAAATGCTTCGTCAGTGTCAGTATGCCCCAACCGCACCATTTTACGTCGCCTTTGATCCAGCACCTCTCTTACTCTCAGAGTCCACGCTGTCATATGTAGAAGAGTCGGATAAGATTGCCAAATCGATATCCGAGATCACCGTATTTGCCCAGCGACCCTCCTCCCAAGAATCCAGACACCCTATGACCTTGCGAAATTCTGAGTTAGTCATAACAGAGATCGATATCCGTACATTAGCTGTTGCTGAAACTCCCGATCAACGGATCAAGGCCTTTCACGCAGTGAGGTCCCAGCTATTTATTGTTAAGTTGCCTAATCCTAGTAAGTTGTATGGTCTTAAGGGAGCCCCCCTCCGTTCGTTTCTGATGTCGGACCACCCCAGGGCTCTAGTTTTGTCAGCGCTATTTTGGTGTCCGTGGAGTTATCACCGTTTAACTCGCCGTGCGGAGCGTTTCCAGTCTATTCTGCGGAGCGCTCTGCCCAATTGCTTATCACTCTTTTCCTGGAATCTACCGCGGAAGCCTATTGATTTCACTTCTATGTTGCTGCCATTGCAGGAACCTCAGGAATCGGCAGAATCCGAGGATGATTCAGTGGAGCGGTGGTCGTGGAGTAGTGCTGAATAGCAAATTGGAGCTGTCAGAAGAACTTCGAAATAAGAAGAAATAATTCAGTAAATAACAAATAAATAACCATATATACTTAATTGTGTGTTTATTTTATGTAACCTTTTACTGGAACCATAGCTAAGCTTCCTTGTGTGTTTCTGTGCGTGTTTTGCGGTTGTGATAGTGCAGTATATATAGGTGTTAATTTAAGGGAGTCTGTTAACTTGAGGATACGTAAGCAGCCTTCACTTGTGGTTCCTCCACTCAGCTTTCGTATGAGACATAAGTCCCGACCTATCTCTTTGACACAACGGTCTCTGTTGTTGGAGTTTTCTTGTGACATTTCTCTTGATTTTTGAGTGAACTTCGACAAAATTCACGCCTACAGCAGGAAACTTCGGTAGTTGCCTCCGTCGTCAACCCGTCCCCCCAACAACAGGTTCTAGCTAACCCTTCGTTGTAGGAGCAATCGTCTGACCAGCCTCTAGATTTAAGTCTGTGAACTCGACCTCACGCACCCACCTTGGATTTGACCGCGCCGGACCCTTAATTATATAAATGTTAACTGTTAACTGTGACTAGAGACAAAACTTTTACCTAACCTAATCTATACCGTACGTGCACATTAAAAAGCTAGCTAAAGTCACGTTCCTATCTTTCTTATTTTGCGGAAACTTTACAGTGATCTTTATCTTTGCAAGCATATAGTCCAGTCTTTTAGAGCTTAGGCTGACTGTAATTGCTAAGTGCTGTGCGCAGACACTGTGTTGCTGGCCTCCTACGTCACTGAAAGCATTTTGTTTTTTGGAGGTTTCCTATTTTCTACCAGTTAAGTGATTCAGACCTTTGGTCTACTGTAGTACGATATCAGTAATTTTCCGAAGCATATATAGCCTGAATCTGGACCCATCCTCTTTCTAGGTGTCTACTCGCGACAGTGACTAACGGTAGAGGTCTGTGTAGGCATTCAGGGCTTTTAAGACTTCAAAGAGTACCGCTAGTTTTAGATATTTTTGGGCCACCGTCTCCGCTCAGTTGAGTTTTCTTCTCTTGGGATGCGGTCGAAGTCTCTTCCTCTGTCTTTAGCTCAGAGATTGCGTTTGAGTCAGCCTAATACGTCCAGTTCAGCTATCACCGAATCTGACTCAGACTTTGAACATCCGAGTCAGATTGACGCTTCTAACCCCCAACCGTCGAGTGGAACACAGTCTATTTACAGAGAACCTTCGGTTTCGGTGGACCAGCCCTTAGATCTGAGTTTACCGAAGCCAGTATTGCCAGACCGCAGTAGCGGTACTGCTTCTAACCCTCTAGTTGCGTACACTCCCAGTGGTGAACGTTTGGTCTTTCTGCCACTGCCATCACCTAATTTCAGTCCCTACCCGGTTGCCGCCCAGCCACTAGTACAGGCTCCTTCGAACTACCAGTTGTCTCAGCAGGACGTTTCCATTGCGGAACCCCAGCCCTTCCGCCCAGAACCTGAGCTTGCTTTTCGGGCTTGCCCGAACTTTGCAAGGTGCGGTAACCTTAATCATCGTTACCGTCCTCTGCAGCACCACTACACGGAAAACGGCTGCCCCTACCGATACCCAGGTTACCGTGTTTACGTTCCAAAGTAGATGTTCTATGCATGGTGAGTAATCTTTTTCTCCTAGCGTGTTTTCTGCTTATTCTTCTTTCTCGCCGGAGCTCGTTCTTCGGCGGGAGGAATGAAACCAGTATACGTACTATTACTTACTGTATTACATACCACACATAAACATACTATATATATTATACGTACTTTTGTCAGTCTAGATATATACCTATAGTTAATCTATAATCTGAGTTATATGACTGAGTCTTATAGTTTGAGGTTGACTGGCCGCTCTCGCTTCTGTTTCTCCTTGTGTCTCTTTCCCCCTCCCTCCTTCTCCGCTTCTCTTGACTCCTGGCTCCCCTCTTTCCCTTATTTTGCTATCCCCCTGAAAGTGACGCAAACTGGGTTGGTGATCTTTCGTTGAGGAGGATAATTAAAAATTAGTCCAGATTTTGTTTTGATGATCTTTTATTTGACATTTAGCTTGGCATTTAGTATGACACATCAAAAGGGGCCGCTCGTGTATAAAAGGCGAAACATTCTCCCTTCCAGTCAGTCTTTGACTCAAACCGACTCTTGCGTTGACTTAGGCTTGGTGAGCCTACTTCTGAGTTATCTCTGGTACTGCTTCGTTAAGACTGCTACTGTATCTGTTTTTTATATCATTGTATTTGCGGTATAAACTGACTATCTATCTGTGACTTGAATAAACCTAGGATCAGTGTCAATAGTGGGTTTAAGCCAAGAGGCTCATAACGAGAACTATTAGAATTGGGCTGGAGTCACTTTCGGCCCCTCAGCGGCGCCAGACTCACCTGTGATAATTGCTATCAGTTTTAACCATCTCTGTGTGTATATTTACTACCGACCCGAGCCATTTCTTTCAGTTATTGAAGGTAAATCTCTACTAATTTAATGTCAAACTTCTTGCTCTAAGGCTGTCAGTTTAAAGCATCGTCCGGCTGAAGGGACATATACTATAATAGAGTGTGGCTTAGGGTTAAACCTGTATATAGGACTGGTTGTTAGACTGTCAGAAGACTGCCCGCGCATATTTGGGCCTGCCGTGTGTGCACCTGTCTAAGTTAGTACGAGTGTTCGGGTGACTCTGTAGTGTGTCTAGGCTCTCCCAGGCCAGCTGTTAGGAAGCTCTTCCAAATATAGCTGTAACAGGCTATTGTGTGGGGGTAACCTGTCCGTGTGGCCTCGGCCAACTCTTAGAGAGATTAGACTGAAATAATGCTCACTCTGAGCTAAGTGACGAGCGCACAGCGCAATTAATACTTATACACACGTTTTAATAATGTCAGCAAATCCAGCAGTGAATGATCGTATTCAAGATCCAAGTGCATAATAATTGACAGACCAATAAATAGATGGGATTCAAGACAGTGCAATACCAAATTGACTGAGTACGTATATAGAACCAACTCCAACGGGCCAATGCTCGACGGTAAAAGACAGAGACTGTAGGCAGACAGATTCCGAGACAGGTTAACTAGAGTAGCAGAGTAAGTACAGGCAGGCTGGCTGAGTTTGGGACTAGCAAAAGACTGACCGAAAGACTCGAGATAATAGATCCTTATATAAGCTGTCGGCATCCTTTGATGATCTTTCCAAATGTCACCCTAAATGCCAACGATGACTGTCTCTGGAGCTAATTAGGGATCGGGTTTCTGATTGACGCACACGGGGACCATTCTAGTTCCTGAAGGAGGGGGCTGTACTCAAGAGGGGGCTCGCACCGAAGGAAAGGGGGATCCTACTAAAAGGCAAGGGAGGGTCCTAGCTGAAACCGTCGAGACCTGCCAGCACACTATCATAGAGAACACACGTCTTCCATATCCATAGCTGCAGCTGTAAGATACATAGTCATAGAGAGCACGTATACCACATATACGTACTAGCACGCTAGACCCGAGAAGCTAGCTTAGATCTGCGCATGCGCCTTATGCAGAAGAGGGAACGGCGGGAAACTAGCAATTAGCTAGCTAGGTACGAAAGATGTCTATCTACTTATGTGTGCATGCCTGGTTACATTCCTCCCTCACCAGATTCGAGCTCCGTCGAGAAAGACTGCAGAACAAGAGACAGCTTCAGCGCGCAACACATGATTCTCAAAGACTAACGACACCAACGGGTTGGTTAGATGAATGAACGGGTGGCAAAAACAAAGCACAGAAACGTACGTACATATATAGATACAGATTAATAACTAAAACAAAGTTAAACTTTTAGATTGTTCAATGCTTTCAATACGAATCCTGGTTTTCTGTTCAGTCCAACCAAATCATTGCCCAGAGCAGCTGTAACAGGAACAGCATCCGTGATCATCCCATGAACGCACCGGCAGATCCGGTACAGTCAATAAGTTAGTTTAGTATGAAACAGAAGCAGTCGTAGTCCATGGCTGCAGACGCAAAGCAAAATATGACGGCATAATAAACACTAAACCATGGACGAAGCGACGCCACGACATCAGACCAGCGGAGCTATAAAGATGATACTTTGCGCATTCACAAAAGCACAAAGCCATTGACGGGTCGCTGATGGTGATTTTGAAAATGTTAAATTCCAGACAAGAAGGATTCGGTTGAAAATGGAACAAGAACCAGAATCTGCTGTCACCACGCAAACGTCGCAGTGACGCAGTAGTGACACACAGTCACCTACGCTGTCCTTAAGGTGCCTACGAGGCACGCAAAGCAGCATCGCTAGCGTGGCTAATCTCGCTACAATCAAGCGGAGCCACCAGCAGAGTACGGTATACTTCAGGCTGTCAGATGCTATGTCCCACCTTGGTCTTTCCAAATACCAACCTTTCTTAGCTAAGCAGGCTAAGACGTTGTTTGACGCTACAGCGTAGGAGAAATCCAGGCATACTCTCTGTTTGTGAACATGCAGGTGCTCTCTGAAACGCAAGTGAACAGAATTCCACAGGGATAGGTGCCCTCTCGTAGGTATTCGAGGCACTAACTGTTCAAACACCGTGCAAAGTACTAGTTTACTAAAAAGGTTCGCAAGGGTTTTCGGAAACCTAACTGGAATAAAAAGGGTTCTACCTGGGGAGGGAAATAATCGAGACAGTAGGCAAGCTAGTAGATAGCAACACAAGTATGCGCCTGCGGATAAATGCAGGTCGAAGTGCCGACTGCGCCGAGCATCGGTGCAGGTTCTCACATGCTTATGTCTCGGTGGGCGAGCACGGTTTTTTGATATAGGAGTCCGAATAGTCAATGAACGAAACTCCACAGTGTCAGTTATGTCCGTCACATCTGTGCGGCGTTCGTTGTTCACGGAACCATCTCTGTGGCGTCTATGCCCTTCCCGAAACGATCTCACAACTGCAGTACTTCTACCGGGAGGTGTGACTGGTAGTTCAGTGCTGTCGTTTACTGCCAGTGTTACCTTCGTGGCTGCAGCATCTATCTCAGAGTTGCTCGTTGGCCATCTGATGCACTCAGGCATCATGCTTAAGCCAGCTCTGTTATGTGCTGCTGTAATCGCTGGGGCTACTGGGTCGGCATTAATGTAGATTCCGCACAGTTCTGTCGTAGGAGTTGTTACAAGAACAAGTGTTTCTAGGCTGTTTAATTTCGATTGATAGTTAAAGGCTGCAGAAATCTCAATGCACCAGTCTACATTCGCAGAAACATGGTGCGGGTCCGCTTCCGCGGTGGGTTCACTTCGGCAAGCCTTGTTGTCCGTAGGCGCAGCAACGCTCAGTTGCACAGACAGACACTCTGTATGGCTAACAACTGCTGTTGCTGCCTCTCTGGTGTCCGTACTTCTAAAGCAACTTGACACATCCTCCGCTACTTCACTGTCCAGCGGACATTTTAATCGGCTGTAAAAGTCTGAATCGGACTCTCTCGGTTCTGTGTGATAATCATCACAGAAGTCCTTGGTAGACGTAGAGCCTACCGAAACCTGCTTCTCAGCGCGTGTTAAGGCGTTCGTTCCTAGAATAGCATCGAACGGAAGTTTAGGGATAACGTAAGCGCTCACTAATGTCTCAACCGCATCTAGATTTATTCTCACATTGCAAGTGCCC
>JASAND010029876.1:0-14580 GCA_030248195.1 Trissonchulus latispiculum | reverse complement strand
TACACAGTCATCCGTCGTGATAACTGTAAAACAGGCGGACAGCACACAAATTGACGCAACCGAATCTACTGTAATGATGGAAGTGGTAAAGAGTCAACTAGCAGTCCCGTCAAGTACAAAGTCAGCGGAAACTATACGCAGATTATGGAGACTGACAGTGGTAAATCGAGTGCCCTGTCCCACATAATACTCATGGTGGTACAGACGCATCAGCAGTCAGCGATCACAATCCAGTCAAAGCCATTGACTCAGTTCCGAAGATACCACCAGTGCTGTTGATTTCCGAAGACACCAATCTACTGCGATATACAACACCCATTTCCTATTCAAAATTGGAGAAAAACGTTTTCTTCAGTGAAGCACGCATACGAATACATTCACTTGGTGCAATTGGGACTCCATAGTATGGTGGATTGGGACGAATGGAACATCTGACCAGTCTCCCAAGACGCATAAATGCCTTTCTGTCAAAACCCGAAGTCAGAAGTCAAATGGAAGCTCCGCCCGCTAAATGGATTTTGTGGAGAGAGGCAATTTTGGAATCCATCATGCAGACAAGAATAGAATCTTATACCTTGCTAAAAATGGAACTGCAACAGACGCAGACGTCGATTTTGGCTCATACAGAGTTCAAGGAACTTTTGTTTACAACAGGATTGGGTGATCAGAAGACGTTGGACACTCCTCCCAATCAGTGGCCAGGAAAAACAGAATCGGACATTGTATGATGGCGGTTAGAAACAGGATCGGTGAGCAGAGGCCTCCAGCCGTAGTCGATCTGGACAGTTGGCTACAGGAGGGGAAAATTGATGTCGACCCACCCAGACCACTGCTTGTCATTTCAGACGCAACAATGAAACATTTGTCAGAAGTTGAGAGTGGTCCTGTACTATCTTCTGTCACCACTAAATTGCGTAGCATACCAGCGTTTCTGCGAGACGAAAGATCATGGAAGTATCTTTTCATCATAACCCAAGTTGGAGAAGTGGATATCATTGACGGGACCCCGTTCGAAACGCTGTCACGTTTGGTAGAAGAAATTGCCAACGCAGCACGGTGTCTTCCGCCACCTACCAGATTTCTCTTATCGTTGCCAATTCCAACGCGACGCATCGAAGCTCTCGAATATCACGACTTTATTCGACGCATGCGTGAATTCTGTGAGTTTGACTGTCCTTTCATAGACCCAGCTGATTTACCTGGCGACGGTGGAATCTTTACAGAAAATGGAGTGGATTGGTCCCTGTCACTTTTTCCTGAATATAACTGGAACGTTGAATTGGTATGATTGCTGGTGTAAAAGGTTTCTACCCATCAGCAAATGTAAGTGGTTTTCATCTTTTGGATCCTTCAGACAAGTGCAGACGTCAGATATTCCGTATTGCAGTTTGCTGGTAGCCAGGCAACAAGAGGAAGAAATTGGATGCAGACTCAGTTATCTACCGGGCATAAAGAAGACACACGCATGGACATTTCGGAACCGGAAGGGTCTAATGATCGTTCAGCGGATCAGCATCCTTGTTATCAGAATCTGAATGCGGAAGAGATACCGACGGCCCAACCTCGTTTACCCCTGACTCAACAGCAATCTGGAGACGTTGACTCCGTGGCTGGACCACCTCGACTAAGTCCATACACACCATCTATTGAAATGGAGACCCAACCGACTGTTACTAGCTCGATTCCATGCAGTAGCACGGAGTCCGTGGCCGTGCCAGTAGGCGCAAGACCTGTGTTAGCCGGTTCATTGCCGGGCCCTGGCGCATGGATTCGACCTCTAGCTCCCGTACAACCAGTCACGCAGTTCCCGACCCTATATCAGCCGCAACCGATGTATCCACCTGTCTGTTATGCCACAGCCCAATCCCAACGACCGATGGTATCATCTTTAACCAGACGCTACCGATTCCAGTGGTACTCAATCCTAGCGTAGTTTTTCAACCGATGAATGGCTTACTATGTATGATCCAACCATTCGCCTTCCTAATAACAAGTTAATCCCGCTGGGACCGTTGTCTCAGCAGCACTTCCCCAGTGCTGAGGCCGTTCAGCATCTCCCGAATCCTGGCCCCCGTTTCACTAACATTCTTATAACGTCGCTTACTATTAGGCTATAAGCGGAAATTTATAAGCGGTTTATGAGCGCTTTATAAGATCTTGTAAAGTGTTGCACGAAACTCTTGTATGTCGCTTATAATTTTTGCCCTTATAAGCGCTTATAGCAGTCAAATTGTAACTTTTTCTACGCATTTATGAGACCTATGTAATTTTTATTTCGATTGAAAACAAATCATGGACATGAGAACACATATTCACATGTTTTCAGATATATATTCGTCATTATTGGTGAAGTATTATTCAAATAATTTAAACCTAAATTATTATCATTATTAGATTTTTTAAAAATTTGGACTAAACTGCTAAAACCAAACATTTACATACGTAGGTTAATTTCACCAGTTGTTAATCAACTAATCAGCCTATGTGCTGTAATACTATTAATCCAATACTTAAATACCAATCAAATAATTTTGTAATTTTGTTTGTTTTATATAATTCAAATTTCTTCCGTTCATACGTTTGGGAGAACTTAGAAGTCAAAGTAGTGCACTTACTGTGCCCATTGACGTTAGTCAATAAGCGTAAGCTGTGAAAATGTGAAGGATTTGTAGTTATAAGCGAGTTGTAAGTGGTCCTTCCTGCTTATAAAATTTATAACAAATCTCAACTTACAAGACTTTCGTGAAACGGTAAAATTTATAAGCTTGTAAAATCGACACATTTTACAAGCTTATAGCGCTACAAGCGCTTCGTGAAACGGGGCCCTGGCTTGTCGTCTGGAGCTATTCCCCAGCTGTCACAGCCCTGACGTCACAGCAACTGACATCTAAATTAAGCCTAAATTCATAAACCCAGACTCATAAGAAACGTGTTGAAATGTCAATATGATGCTTATAAATAGGCTTGCCATAAAGGGAAGCGCTAGAACTTGTTCGTTAATTGATGTTGCTCGATGGCGTATTGTGACAATAAATCCTAAATGCCTCTGTCTTGTTGAAGGGACTTAAGTGGTTTTAGGTAGCGTGGAAGATAAGCTACACTTGTGTACGTATGGAGCTGAATTGTCCCCTACCTGTGACGCTTTGCCCCCTCCCCTATTGTTAACTTACTGTTTTTCTTTAACTTTTCGGGTACTATTTTGTTTGTGCTGTTTATGCTTGTATTTGTCTTCTAGTTTATATAAGGGGTCCCGAAATTCTTCTCTCCTTCTTTTTATGCTGGATGTGTTGTTTCCGTGAAGTAGTGCTGGGACCGGTTCCGATTTTTGAAACCGGTTCCGGTTCCGGTTCTTGACTACCGGTTCCGGTTCCGGTTCCGGTTCTAGCTACCGGTTCCGGTTCCAATTGGTATTTTTGATAAAAAAGCTAAAATCACACAATTTTTTATTTTTTGACAATTGCTATAAAAACTTAACATATTTAGCTGCACAAAGCTATGAACGTGTTTTTAAACAGTGTTTTTGCTTACTTTTTACTATTTATATACAAATATTTACTGTGAAAAAGATGTGGTCTGTTTCATTTTTACCAATGTGTTGGAGAAATTTTAGCTACCAGGGGCCTGTTGCATAAAGGTGATAATCAAAGCTACGAACAGGCTACGACAACAATTTAGGTGTCATTTTGAAGCGTTTTGAGCGTTCTAATGAAATCATAAGTTTAAATTAAGTTACAATTTAAATGGGAATGATGCCAGCTTAAAAAGTGAAGAAATTACAATTGAGTTAAATATTTTCCCTTGCCTGGCTAAGTCAGTAAGGATAAATTAACTATGATTTGTGGATAAGTCACATCAACAGCTACGACATAGCACCAAAATTAAACCGTTAAAACGGTTAACTTCAGCAATCGTTTTCCTAGAAAAACTGCTACACTAATCAACTAATCACTTTTATGCAACGGGCCCCAGAGCTTACCAAAATACTAAGTATTCTCAATCTAGATAAACTTTTAGCTACTGCCCTTCAGAAAGCGAACGTCGCACAGAACTTTCCTCGACCAATTTCAAGCAGTACTTATCGATTCAACAGCTACAGTTACAACATTACAAAGCTTAATCATTGAAAGAGCAGCTAATCTCATCTCGGGGTCGAAGATTTTTTAAGATCGAAAACTATAGCAGAAAACATTGGGGAAAATCGTTGAACGAGAATTAAAACTTTTCGAGCACTTATGCAGCAGTGCAGCACACAGGTACAACTAACTTCATACCTTTAAAACCAAAAATTGTATGTTACAATAAATAAAATCAAGATGCTAAGTTTTCATTTTACATAGAATTTGTTTTAATTTTTGTAGCTGAAATAAACAAATTTGTAACAAATTTTTTTGTAAAAAAATTCCCTATCAAATCCTAAACCTATATATAAGCAAAAAGTACTAAAATATGACTATGAAATATGAAAATTTTTAATAGACCATCAAAGGCATTCTTTCAGGTAGCGCTAGCCAATTGCTATTAATTAAATAAGAACGGTACCTCAAGGATGCTGTTGCTCAGCTTAACCCTTAATCTCGAGTTGCGCCTTCAGTATACTGGTTTGCTTCAGTTGAAGTTTGCACACAAAAATTGCCGAGGCAACAGCTAAAGCCGAAAGAGTTGCCGTAAAGCATCAAATCCTTAATGCTTACCTTTGTCATCCTTAAAGAAGAGTTAACACTGAATACACCTTAGTTTTTCTTTTTCTATAACCTTTTCAGCAAACTTAAAACATTGACTGAAAACTGCTATTAAAGACATTGTAAAATTGATATCAAATCTTCTGCCCCTACACAACATTCCAAAACAAAATTTCATATCTAAATAGAAGTACCAAAATAAAGTTAAATTTCAAATGCTAAATTCAAATTCATAAGAAAATTTTAAAATTTTACGAAATAAACCTTGATTGAAGTTTCAAACAGCCAAAATTAACACTAGAACCGGCCGGTTCCGGTTCCGGTTCTAAAAATCCTACCGGTTCCGGTTCCGGTTCTACCGGTTCTTTTGGAACCGGTCCCAGCGAAGTGCGGCGGGAGCCGGAAAAGTTTCTTGTAATTCCTTTAGGGTGCCCGCGTTGTTGACCTTTTGGTCTTTGTTGTTTTACTAACCGTGTTGGTTTTGCTCACCTTTTCCCGTCCTTCTTGCAAAAATGATTTTCAGCATAACTTACTTGCAAGTGCTGTTTAACTGCTCTTGCATAATCATGCCATATGACTGCCTCTTTTTGTATTTTTGCTTATATGTGTTCTACCGCATTCTTCTGGCAGTTTGATTCGTATTTTGTGCTTTATTTTGTCGTATATTTCTCTTTATTGAACTGCCATTCTAGTTGCCTTATGTTGGTGCTTGTTGGCCTTTGGCCTTTGTTTATGTCTATATCTGTGTATCTATATTATCGATAGTAATGGATGTGAGTTTCCGGACAGTACGGCAGTTGCCGGAATCTCTGCAGGATGGCCTCTCTTTGTTTTGGGGATCCTTGTCGGTCCAGAGTAGTGATATATTCTTTCTTTCTGTGTTTATTTGTATGTCGGTATGTTCCGTGTACTAGTAGTTTCTCGGCATGTGTCGTAATAGTTTTACCGTTTGTTCAGCCAAAAGTAGTCAGTGACGATCGTCCAACTAGTTGTTGTAACTGGCTGTATGTGTTGTGGCCATGTGGTCGCTCTAACCTTCTTCTCTTTTAGTGTTGCTTGTCTTAATTCTAGTTTTATTCTAACATTTACCTTTGTTTTTTTATTGTTTGTAGTCCTCTCTGGGCCCGTGCGAGGGCGCCCGGGGCAAAGAGGGGTATTTTGTGGAGAAATACTCTAGCCTAGCGTAAAAATGGTTGGTGTTTTGCATAACGCTCAATCAAAATTGAAATTCTGCCACACTTCTGCCAAATTCTTACACTATTTTGTCAGCTTGTTCCTGATCAAACTTATCAAACAAGCTCAAATTTTTGTTGTTGTAATATTGGAAATTCGCATTGTAGTCAAAGCTAATGCCAACTAAAGGTCTATATTGAAATTTGGTTCAGTTTAGAGCGCGTAGGTTTTAGGGAGTATTTGAGCATCACACACCGCGTAGTAACTTGACAATGGTCTGGACAGAGTAGTTTATTCCAAATATTTAGACTACGTGCATCACAAATTCTAAACAAGTTCAAACAAATTCAAATTTCAAAATTAAATTTAAAGTAAATTACAAGATAGCAGAACAACAATCTGCGAAAAAGAAACTGCATTACAAAAACAACTGCAAACAACAAACTACACATACGGTTGTGCTAAAGGTGTTTGCTACATTCAACTAGTACGCTTCTTTAGGCGAAATTAATACTTCGCTATCCACTGTTAAATAGACTGTTAAGGTGCTGTTTTCCTTTCGAGTATTTTTGACTCCTACGGCTTTAATCCTTTACGCAAAGGATAACCTATTTCCGTGCTCTTTAACATTTTAGGACCAGTCCCGTATTCTTAGGCCAAAAGATAAGAAAGTTTTGGTTTTTGGCCTTAAGCTCCCAGTAGGTAGACAAGACACGGGATTGGTTGGTATGGCTGGAAAGAGGACTCGAAAATGAACATTTTTGCTCTTACAATCTTTGAGCTATCTCCAGCGGTTAAGTCAGTATAAGCAAAAAACTGTTTTTAGGGTCAAAAAATGGCCATTTTAGAGGAAATCAGTTTTTTCAAAATTACTGCCACATGTTAAGGACAAAATTGGCTTAGTTATACTCAATCGATACATCGTCCAAATGCACATTTTATGAATGCCTATTAGCCGGACTTTATTGCTTTCAGCTAGCGATTTGGCCGAAAAACCATTTTGGCAAAACTGCGATTATTTTGTTTCGAACATCGATTTCTCAAAAACTACTCGACGGATTCCGGAGATTTTCGGCAGAATCGAAATTAGCACTTCTGCGGAGGGACGTTTTTCTTGGTTTGGGCTAAAACATATTGAGTAGCAAGAAAACTCAATGCGAAGTTGCGAAATTTCGTGTTACTGTGCATTTGGCTGACTTTCTCGACCGTTAAGACCTGCTGAGCCAAATCCAAAAAACGTTAAACCATTATGTCCTTCATATCTTGGTACAAAAAGAACTTTTGGACGATTCTTCAGTTTTGAGAAATCAGCTGTTAGATGTCAGCTTGTCAGAAAATTCCTGCTATTTTTTGCTAATTTTGCCATTTCTGTAAGCTCATGTGAATGTACAGATTATTACCTTTAAAACGATGTATAAAGCTCTTTGCAACTCCCAACATTGCGAAAGTTATAGCGTTTCAAAAAAAATCACCACAAAAGCACTGTACAAAAGGATACCACCACCTTAAGAACACTGTTGAAATTTACTGATTTTTAACATTTCCTTTATGCAACAAATCATTTGAACACTGTTAAAGATAGTCCAACAATTTAACAGTCTATTAACTATGTTAGATTGTTAGCTTTTATGCAGCGGGGCCCAGGTCTACTTTTGAGAGGTCTTCCAATGACAAAAATTTTTTGCCTTAACACGGGCTTTCATTTGCTACCAAATTCGAGCACTTTCAGAAATTTTGCCTTTTGACCATTTTGGACCGATCCAAAGGCTGGCCAGGGTAACACAAGCCGCTGAGTCCACAGATGGGTGCTCCAATGACAAAATTGTTCGTCTCACCATGTGCTTTCATTTGTTACCAAACTTGACCACTTTCAGAAATTTTAAATGTTGACCAATTTGGACCCCTGGCCAGGGCGCCAAGACCACCTTAAGACAGCGCTTGCATTATCTTGCTGAGTATGGCACAGTGGTTCGGTCACCACATTTACATAAAGATATTGACTTAAGGATACAGAGGTCATATAGGAAACGCATACCTGAAGTGTCTCATATGCCATATCCATTGACCCGTTGCATAAAAGGTATTACTAATGAATTATTAGTGATTAGTTGACTGTGCAGCAGTAGTAATGAGCAAAGCTATTAATTGAACCAAGAAATTTTGGTGTTTTCGGTTTTATTTGTAGAAAATGAAGTGATTAATTCAACAATAATTATAATTAATTAATTAATTTAATAATAACAACAACAATCAACAACAATAATTTTATATTGTCAATATAAATCCTTAATTTTTTTCAAGTCAATAGTTTTCATCACAAATGTCAAAGAAAACGCGATTTTTGAATGTTGTTCCTTTGGCTTTGTACAAATTTTAATTTTACACCAATTCAGAATATAGATTTCGTTAGAGCATCTCAAAAGCTACAAAACGAAATATACCTCAGGCTCTTCCACAACGTTAGCTATTTTCAACCAAACTGCTACACTAATCAACTAATCATTAATAATTTATTAGTAATACCTTTTATGCAAAGAGTCCCTGAGCGGCTAACATATTTGCAACTAGAAAGTTTAGAATACAGACGTTTACTTTTTGATTTAAGAATGGGGTATCAAATTGTTCATGGTGTAGCTGACCTACCTTTGGAAAGAGTTCTTGCTTATGATCAGAACTTTTCCCATCGTAGCAATGATCTTAAGGTGGCGCTTGCATTATCGGGATTATAGATATAAAATTTAGACCGATAGCTCAATTTTGAAGAAATCCCAACTAAACTTTTTGGTTGGCGGGGCATCTTTTGACAAAATTTCGGCAACGGAGACCACATGCTTGGCTAGCTACCGGTATGGCTTAAAATGTCGAAATTTTATTAAAGCTGCAAGCGACAACGTCGAATGCACTAGGTTAAAGAGCATAAAAAGCCCGTTACAACGATGTGCATATCTCTCCTGTACGTGGCTGCAATCAAAAGTTACAGGCGGTTGAACATATGACAAAGTTACGTTTACCATTCTCAAAGCGAATGCCGATGTAAAAACCTATCGTTCGGAAATAAATTCTGCAGGACTTTTCACGTTGCTTTTGTGTTGGATTTGTTTATTATTTCATGAAATACACTATGCGACTTAAGCATAATATTTGCGAAAACCTGAAGCGATTAGTGCGAAATTTTTCAATTGCAATTTTTTTAGTTTTTGTTTAAATCGTATATTCCGCGAGATATTGACTTTCAAAGTTTTCGAATATTCATAAAATACTCAAAACTGCATAAATCGAAAAACTGAAAAAATTGCCCCTGCGTTATCTTCATTTACGCATTTGTGCCAAATTTGAGCTAATTTCATTCAGCCGTTAATGAGTGACAGCGTTTTGAAAATTTCAGCTTATCCCTCTTGTGTAAGTCGCAAGCCAAGCACTGGATTATTCAAATTCTACATATTGCTAGCATTTAGCACCAGCTACCTATGCTAAAGGTTTGAAATAAATTCGTTGGAAAATAAACTCAGGAGAACCGTTCCCGGTAATGCAAGCGCCCCCTTAAGGTAGTGATTCCTTTTGGGCACATATTGTTAGTTGGCGGCGTAAATCAAGATGAAATTTGATGAAACTTTCCGAAATAAGTTCTTTTAGCGTTCTAACACCATCCGCGCAATCGCGATTCAAAAATTCGAAATTTCAAGTCAGAGTGGTTTCTCCCAATTTCTGAACGTTTTGCAGCTGCTATACAGTTGCGACTATATTCATTCGAAAGATCTCACTGAGCTTCAGATTTTTGCTTTTTAAAACAAGTTTCTAGCTTTTCTCTAAAGTGAGATATAGCCGATTTTCTTGTTTTGGCGTCGAAAACTTGTCATTTTTGTAGAAATCAAATAATCCAGCATTTCTTGAACTACGCAAGCCGTAAAATCAAACTAAAGGCGTCGATCTAAAGGTTTCGCAGGGACAATTTGTCCGACTCATGATCGTCTTCCCACTGCTATCCTGTAGGCTGCTATCATAAAAACGTAGTTTTTGCAAAAACACGACCAATTTTTTCCAAATATTGTGGAGCATACAGGTTACGCACACATTTCAGCTTATTTCTCTATAACGAAGAGCGATTTCACAATAAATAAAAAATCTTGAAAAAATTTTGTATAATCATTGCTCTTTTATCCCGATCTGACTTGATTTTTCTCAAAGTTATTGGCGTATGCATTTAGCTCATTTGCGTTTATTTAACTTAACTTTTAACTAGAATTTGTACATTAGCATCTGAAATTTAGTTATTTATATAATTATTTTTAATATTTAGAAGGTATACCTTCTTCCTTATACCTTAATTGCAAGCTATATTTGAATCATCGAAACTGGTCAGTCAGTGAATTCTTCCCTATAACCAAGAACGGAACCGCTGACTGTTCTTAATCGCTCTAAATAAACATGAGCTACGAGAAATCTGTAATGAACTGAGTTGAATTAAATAGAAAATTCGATTGATTTGATTCGGTTTCAATCTATGGGGTAGTTTAGATTAGAAGGTTCACTTACACGTAAGGTCAGCGCGTTTGCCTGATTAGACAAACTTAAGTACCAGATTCCCGAAAGGTAGTTTGCCAAAATCGGGTATCTCTACAGCCAACCTGTTAGGGGTAGTGTCGTGAGATCGTTTTAGATAGGGGTCGTTAGGATGATCGCAACAGGATCTAATCCAGCAGTATGATCGCAACAGGATCGTTTTCAGCAAAGAGATCGCGACAGGATCTAGTTCAGCGGTGAGATCGCAACCGGATCTGGTTCGGCAGTAAGATCTTGACAGGATCTAGTTCAGCAACAAGATCGCAACAGATCTGACTCAGCAAGGCTGTCCCTAACTAAGTCTAGATAAATGCTCAATGGTTTATTAATCAACGACAGGTTCCGATATAATTTAGGAATAGCAATAATAATAATAGTAAAGTAATCAAACAGGGACACTTACAATTATTACAACACTAGACAATTACCGTTCACTTCAATTATTAACAATATACAGTCAAGGTACAAGGTACCAGGGTTGCCAACTCTTTTGGTAAATTAATACTTTAAATCGACCAATATTGGGAGAAGATTAATCACTAATAATTCGGCTACTAGTTCTTTCTTTCTTCCTCTTTTCTTACTATAACTAACAGGACCTAAAGTTCACTCTAAGCTAACTTTGGGTTCCTCTTCTTCAGGTACTGATTATAGGGTACAGTCAGGTATAGTGCGTACGTGTGAGTTGTGTATGTTAAGTTAGCTTCATTATCCGTCTAATCACAAAATCAAACTAATCAACAATTAACTGATAATTAATTAAATTTAAAGATATTACACTTCTGTTCCGGGAAAGGGTGAGTGGGCTTAGATCTGGTATTAAAGATTCTCAAGGAATCCCACAGATCTAAGGCGGCTATCGGACGGTGGAGAGTACAAACACAGGGGTCGGTCTAGGCGGGAAGTTACCAGGAGATGCCCGAAGAATAATTAATATAGATTAACAGAATATAATTTAATAGATGCTCTTCTTTAAATCAGACTTCGCAGGATCAAAGTTCACTTCCGATAGACTGGTTAGGGTTTGACCTAAGCCAGAGACCGGGGTGCCTGAGCTCCCAGAACACAGAGGCATAGAGCGATAACCAATTTGAACATGATTAATTCTTTTAGAGAAAAGTGTTAAAAGATAATGTGTAATAGAATTGGTTAAATAAAAAATCAGATTTTAAAGAATTAATCCAAAAAGAAGGATTTTAATCAATGGTCACTCGAAAATGCCAAGGAGGATCTCAAAAATGGCCTAAGTCGAAGATGTTTATGATCATAATTCATATGAATGAACGTCCAAGCTGTAATTGTAATTATATGTAATTAAGAGCAGGGTTGCCAATCTCTAAAATATAATTAACTCCTTGTGAAACAAAAGGGAAGATTAGTTAAGTTCGCATTATAGGGTCAGGGGTATCATTAATACAAAAAGAACAACATCATAAATTGATACACATATTAGTCAGTTAGGTGGTCTGAATGGAAATTCCCTAATATTGCTTCCTTGTGAAAAGCGGGTGCCTTTTCATTAGGATCTCGTCATCCCTAAGCAGATAATAATAATAGAAATCGCAAAAATCTATATTTTAATGAACAGCTGGTGCCTTTTCATTAGGATCCAATTTTAGGCAACTAATGCATTGTTGTCGACCACCCGAAACCAGAAGAAAAGGTTCTAATACCACCAAAGAAGACGTGTAATCCCTCTCTAGTAACAAACAACAATTTCAATTTATCGTCAAACATAATCATATGAAGATGGTTCATTGGTATATGGTAGTCATCATGTGGAATTAGTCTTAACAAGAGTACATAATACATAAGAGTATGACAGCAGGCATACTCTATGTATTATAAGGCTGTTACATCCTCTGCACGCTATCGGCCTACCCCCCCATAATTTTAGTTGTGTTTTCGTTCTTAAGCGTGCAAGCATAGCGCTCGAATTTGCTTTGATAAGGGGGGTCTAATTTAGGGGGGGTGTAAGCCGATAGCGTGCAGAGGATGTAGCGAGCTGATAATACGTAGAATATGACGCTTGTCATACTCTTATGTATTATGTACTCTTGGTCTTAATTAGCAACAACATATAGTTACAAATGCATAGGTAATTGTATCCAGACGTAGGTAGTCATGTTTAACGTTATTTAACATTAATTCCCTATTTTTAATGATTAGTTAGGTTAAATCAGTATTAATACGAGTTAAAGAGTTAATTGTTAATTGGGGTTAATTAGTGTTAATTAGGTAATAATTACGTAATAATCGAAATTTTATGTGGAAACACAACTTAGGCTCAATCGAAAGGCAATTCGTCGCTGATTCCAAAAATGTAAATTTTATCTCTCAACTCCCAAAATAAGAAAGTTATGGTCAAAAATGTTTTAGTAACATGTTTGCTATTTCGTAATTTTAGTTTCTCTGAAAAGGTGTAACTTAACTATTAAGACTTACGTAACCTTTGTGTCAAGTCCAGTCATATTGTCTAGAAGGCTGTCCTCACATGAACTTTGGACTGGCCTTTAGTCCAGCAGAAGAATTGCCTCTCGAAAAGAGAGTTAGTATACAGCTTTTCCCTATCCTATTGGTTTGAAGGGGGTCTAGTTGCCTTAAAAATAAATTAAATTAAAAGAAAAGAAACTAAATCTAGGTAGTTAAGTACGTAGAATTCAATAACATAATTTTTATTTAGCTAGAATTTACGTAAAAATAACTATGTTCATATTTTTTCATCTTTTCCTGTTTTATTTTCCTCCTTGCTCTCGACTTCTTGCTCTCGACTTACTTGAAACAGGGAGTTTCCAGTAGCAAGGAACAATTGTTGTCTAAGACAAATGACCGGCACGCTTTGTTTTCGGCCAAAGGGTCAATTCTAACCCAAAAGTGAGGGGCCGAAAACAAAGAAATATTAAACTATTTTCAACCCTAATAAACTAATTTTCCAATTCAATTTAAACTATTGAAATCTCTTTCGTGTAGTATAGGCCCAAGTTGACCAAAAATCTGCAATTTTTTGTCAATTTTTGAGCAAGTTAAGACCACATTTTTATCGCCTATCCCTTTGGTTGCGTTTACGTGCAAACCCAAATCTTTATAAAATTCGCCCAAGTTTCGACCCCGAAATTCATCAAAAAGGTAGCCAGTTGATGGCAATATTTCCCCATTATCATTAATCTGACCCCTCAACTGATCCCCAGGCCAAAAAGAGCCTGGATTGGGACATGCAAAAGATAGGAAGCTTCTAGAAACTTCTAGAAGCTTCCCCCAAAATTAAAGAAAACCGCCCTAATTATAACCTGTCAGCGAGCTGTCGCTCGCGCCCCCAATTTTCAAATCTCAGTCAGTGTTCGCTAGGACTCTGCCGAGAGCGGCTGCAAAAATGTCCCTCTTCCCCCTGTGTACTGCTTCTCGTGTCACTGGTGTGACTCGGGAAAATAATAGTACACAGCCCAAACTACACAGAAAAAACTAGGGATCTCTCTGGCCCTTGGGCCAGAGAAGAAAGCTGAGCCAACCCCCGAACACTAACAACTTAAGTGGCCACACGGACCTTTTATGTCCGGCCTTATTCTACTGCATAGAATAAAAATTTAGGATTTATAATGTGGCCCTTTTGGCCAAAATTGTGATATATTTGTATTTTGGTTTTTTGCCCTTTTTTATGATTTAAGGCCGAATGGTCGCCCTTTTTCTCTGAATCCAAGTCACGGCCAGGAGGCCAACATTTTGTATTTGTGGACCTTTAAGTCCTGATTTTTCTGCATTTTAGGCGTGATGGCCAGTTTTAAGTTATCTAGCATGATGGGCTTTCGAGCCAGTTTAATTTCTCTGTCTTTTAAATTCATTATTATTTTATGATTTTAAAATTCAGGGCAGTTCATGTAAACTCCTCCCGTTTGACGGAGGTCTTGAGACATGCTCATTCCGTCCTTTCTTTTGTTTCTCTTTCATCAGGCCACAGTCCTGTTCGACCCAAAATTATGTCGTTTCTCTTATTTAAATATCCCTTTTCCTTCTCTCTTTCGTTGTCACTTTTCGGGGTTACTTTTTGTAGTATGTACGGGATTTTGAGTGGGACCTAACCCCTGAGTTTGAGCTAGAGAGCCCCTTAATTACGGCTCTAAAATTCATAAGTTAGTTAGCAGAATTGTTCCCCCCACAGCCGGCAACTAGGAGT
>JASAND010029875.1:0-11245 GCA_030248195.1 Trissonchulus latispiculum | reverse complement strand
CTTGTTATTTAATGCTAGAGGTATTCGTGGTAAGCTTGTTGAACTCCAGTATCTGATCGAAACAAACTCTAACAAAATTATTGTGATTACTGAAACTTTTTTAAAAAATGACTTTACTGACAACAACTTTAGCTTTGTGAAAACGCATGAAATATTTCGTTGTGATGGGGAGTCTCGCTTGGGTCTAGGAGGTGGTGTCCTTATCATGCTACCTAAGCATTTTGTCGGTTATCCTGTACTACATAAGTCAACTGATTATTATGAAGTACTTGTCTTGAATGTCTTTTATAACGGGCGAATGTTGGCTCAAATTTGGGGGATATATCGAACCCCTTCTAGGAATAAATTAAATTCAATTACTAGTTTTCTTGCGGATTTTAAGGCAATTGAACTCCCAAAAGGAGTGCCGGTTTTTATAATGGGGGATTTTAATTTGCCTAATATTGATTGGAAACTTTTAAATTTACCAGTTAACAATGCCGAACTGTCACTAGTAACTGAACTTATGGAATCTGGTTTTGTCCAGTATGTTGATAGTTCTACGCATGTTGGTGGCAACATTTTAGATTTAGTCTTTTGTAATGATAGTAGTTTCGTATCTAGTATTGAAGTTGATACTGCTTTTTCAACGTCTGATCACTTTATTGTTCATAGTTGTTTCGGCCCATTTGGTATTAGTCATCGTGTAGGAACTGCTTCAGTTTATGATTTTCGCAAAGCTAATGTACGAGATATAACCAATTATCTAAGTGATTGTAACTGGCATGAATTGTTAGGCAGTATAAGTAATATAGATGACATGTGGCAAACATTTAAACTTAAAATTCATGAATGTTTTTCTCGTTTTGTACCAGTGAAGCATCCAAATAAGCCCAAGCAAAAGTTCAGTCATAAATCTAGAAGATTACACAAATTGCAGTTGTCCAAACATAGAAAATTTAGGAAATTCGCAACTCCTCTAAACAAACAAATGTGGCTTGCTGCTGCCCGGAAAGCAAGATGTAGCAAGAGAAATGATCTATATCTTGCAGAAAAGCATGTTCTTAATAGTAAAAATGAGGGAATGTTTTGGTCTTTTGTGAAATCTAAGCTAACTTCTATTTCTCAAATTCCTGTCCTACTGTCCGAAACTAACGAGTTGCTAACAGATGATAGAGTTAAGGCGAATACGTTTAATGAATATTTCGTATCTGTTTTTACCCAAGACGATGGCAACAACCTCGATTTCGAGAATAGAACTAATTCTATCTTGGAACATTGTGACTTTAGTGAGGAAACTGTTTTAAAACATTTAAGGAAAATGAAGCCAAAGTTTAGTTCAGGACCGGATCAAATCCCACAATGGTTTTTGGTAAAATTTGCAAACCAATTAGCTGTTCATTTATCTATAATATTTACATTCAGTTTTTCTAACAGCTGTTTACCTGAGGAGTGGAAATGTGCAAAAATTATTCCCATACATAAGAAGGGGTCAAAATTTAAAGTTCAAAATTATCGACCTATCAGTCTACTATGCGCTTGTTCAAAAGTAATGGAGTCTATAGTAGACGAAAGTTTTGGCTCGTTTACAGAAGGTAATGGCTTAATAACAAGTAGTCAACATGGCTTTACACATGTAGACCACGCAGGTCAACGGTAAGCCAACTGCTACAAACCTTGAATGAATGGACTCGTGCTCTGGATCAAAAAATGTTGATTGATACTCTTTATCTTGACATAGCAAAAGCTTTTGATTCAGTTTCACATACAAAATTGATAGTTAAATTGCAAAAATATGGCATTTCTGGTCAGTTGTTGGAGTGGTTCAAAGCTTATCTTCAAGGTAGACAACAATACGTTTGTGTTAATGACGCTGAATCATGTTTGCAACAAGTTGTCTCCGGTGTACCCCAGGGTAGTATTTTGGGACCAAGATTGTTTACTTTGTTCATGAATGATATTGCAGATTGTCTAGTGTGTATGTCAGCTAAAATTTATGCAGATGATACAAAATTTTATTGCTTTTTCAATGATGTTTTGTCATGTGATTTGATCCAAACTGATATTTGCAACATTGGGAACTGGGCCAAGAAAAACCAATTGAAAATAGCATTTCAAAAATCCAACATTGTACATCTTGGTTATAATAACCCAATGAAAGCATACTATATGGATTTCTTGGAGATACCCCACGTTGCAGAGATCAGGGATCTGGGATTACTAATATCAGCTGACCTAAAAGTTACCACGCATTGCATTAGCCTAGCCAAAACAGGATTGCAAATGGTAAATTTAATCTTTAGAAATTTTTATTCGAAATCAAGAACATTCCTACTGAAGCTTTACACAACGTTTGTTAGACCAAAGCTTGAATATGCTACCGAAGTGTGGAATCCTTATCTACAAAAAGATGTTGAAATAATAGAAAAAGTTCAGCGAAATTTTACTAAACGTTTACCGGGCCTCAAAACCTTTTCTTATTCTGACAGGCTAAACCATCTGCAACTAGAAACACTTGAACTGAGAAGACAGCGTCGCAATTTAGTTATGGTGTACAAGATTGTGTATGGTTTAATTAATCTTGATTTTAATGATTTCTTCACTTTTACTGATATGCCTACAAGAGGTCATTCTTTAAAGCTTGCGGTGAATCCTGTTCGATTAGATGTAAGAAAGCACTATTTCAGTGAAAGAGTTGTTAAATTCTGGAATAGTCTCCCTGATGACGTTGTTACGGCAGATACGCTTAATATGTTTCGTAACCATATTGCAAACATTACTTTTCAGCCTGTTACAGAAGGTCGGGTACTTGCAGTCGACTCTCGGCCCAACCCGAACCTCCATAACCAGTGATGTAACCAAGTTTATGGCATTCTGTTTGATCAGTATTTTCGTGTATATGTTGACTGGTTTAATAATAATAATAATAATAATAATAATTGATAATATCACACTATTTACGTAATTACGTATTATATATTTACGCAACCATAATCTGGGGTATCTTTACACAACGCACTTTTCAGCAAGTCCTTTTTGTCATTGCAGCCAGCATATACCATTAGCTAGCTGTCATACCATTGGCTTCTGTCACAGATCAGGTGTATTCAATAAAGTATATGTCTGACTGAATGCTCTATCAGAATCATATGAGCAAAACACGACGAAGATAGAGAGAAACCACTCCCTGTGGGCTGTCCGTGCGGCGTCAATATGAGCCCGAGAAAGGGAGCTGCTCATATTAAACTTTTAAATCTTGTCCTTTACCTAAGTAAATGCTGGCTCATATTATACATTTTAAATCTTGTCTTTTCCCGAATTGAATGCTGTCCTTCTGGCTCATATTGTATTTTTCATGCGACTGCAAGGAGCATTTTTCCTACTTGTCCTATTTCATTTTTGGGAATGAGGGAATGTGTAATGTGTTAATATGGTTTATTGACCATAACATAATTAAATTTCATTAAATACTGTTAAACTAAATGCTACCCCAGCAACTTGACCCAGGAACTGGTTCACGGTTGAACCAGTTGAACCAGACGAGATACGGCGTCGACAATATGCTGATCGTGTTCAGCGACCCCGATTTACCATATAAGGGCAAACTTTTAGGCAGTTTCAACTTGTCTATTTCAAGTTACAGAGCGTGCTGCGGCTGCAGCGCCGCAGCGCAGCACGATAGCAGCACCGCACAGCGACGAGGATACTCTCATCGTGTTCAGCGACCCCGATTTACTATATAAGGGCAAGCTTTCAGGCAGTTTCAACTTGTCTATTTCAAGTTACAGAGCGTGCTGTACGGTGCTGCACCTGCAGCGCCGCAGCGCAGCACGATAGCAGCGCCGCACAGCGACGAGGATACTCTCATCGTGTTCAGCGACCCCGATTTACTATATAAGGGCAAGCTTTCAGGCAGTTTCAACTTGTCCATTTCAAGTTACAGGGCGTGCTGTACGGTGCTGCACCTGCAGCGCCGCAGCGCAGCACGATAGCAGCGCCGCACAGCGACGAGGATACTCTCATCGTGTTCAGCGACCCCGATTTACTATATAAGGGCAAGCTTTCAGGCAGTTACAACTTGTCTATTGCAAGTTACAGAGCGTGCTGTACGGTGCTGCACCTGCAGCGCCGCAGCGCAGCACGATAGCAGCGCCGCACAGCGACGAGGATACTCTCATCGTGTTCAGCGACCCCGATTTACTATATAAGGGCAAGCTTTCAGGCAGTTTCAACTTGTCCATTTCAAATTACAGGGCGTGCTGTACGGTGCTGCACCTGCAGCGCCGCAGCGCAGCATGATAGCAGCGCCGCACAGCGACGAGGATACTCTCATCGTGTTCAGCGACCCCGATTTACTATATAAGGGCAAGCTTTCAGGCAGTTTCAACTTGTCCATTTCAAGATACAGGGCGTGCTGCACGGTGCTGCACCTGCAGCGTCGCTGCGGCTGCCGCGTCGCAGTGCAGCGCAATAGCGGCACCACACGGAGAAGCAAACATGCCTATCGTGTTCAGCGACCCCGATTTACTATATATGGCTGCCACAAAAAGGCCAAAAATAGCCGTTTTTAGCGACTTTTCCCAATTTTGACCCTGGGCGAGGAACCACAGGCGCCATGCAGCCCGAGGGTCACATCCGTCGGTTTCGGCGATATGCTCATCGTTTTCAGCGACCCCGATTTACTATATATGCGCACCACCAAATGGCCGAAAAACGCCATTTTATACGACTTTTTGACAATTTTCTATGTTGGGGCCTCGAAAAATTTCTAAGTCCAAACGCTTCGCAACCCCATGTTTGACAGTCTGTAGAAACCGCTAGGAGCCGAATTGGGCCAAAATAATCAATAGTGAACAGGTTCATGGTTTCGTTAACAAGATAATAATAGGTAAAGGTGGCCACCATACGGCATGTGAAAAATCAGTGTGCTAGAAAAAGTACCAAAAGCGTAAAGGAGAAACACAAGAGAAAAAAAAAACCCCACTTAGAAAGTAGGTCTGAAAAATGAAAATTTTCAAAGTTCATTTTTTCCGGGCAAGTTTGGTATCATTCGAAAGCTCTTGGCCTGGGGATTTCAAAAATGTAAATATTAACTCTAAATTCCTTACCGTTAATTAGTTACGCCTAATTAAGCATTTTGAAAACACGCAATGTACCTTTTTGGCTCATATTATGGGGCGCTCTCCGAGCTGCCCCATGACAAGTAACAAAAATGCTCCGCACAAAAGGGGATAATATGTGTGTTGGGCCTATGTCTATCCTTTAAATTCCGGTTGAGAAAGGCATATATAATTCGACACCGCTAAAGTTGCTCAGCTCACTTAGTGCTTTCATTTGATATCAAATTTTACCACTTTTGAAAAATTTTATTTTTGACCCAAAATCGCCTAAGTCCCCACCCCACCCCACCCCACCACAGCACTATACAGCCACTTTGGGTACGCAGTTCTATGACAAAAGTTGCTCAGCTCACTTAAGGCTTTCATTTGATATCAAATTTTACCACTTTTGAAAAATTTAATTTTTGACCCAAAATCGCCTAAGTCCCCACCCCACCCCACCACAGCACTCTACAGCCACTTTGAGCATGCAGTTCTATGACAAAAGTTGCTCAGCTCGCTTAGGGCTTTCATTTGGTACCAAATTTGACCACTTTTGAAAAATTTCATTTTTGACTGAAAATCGCCTAAGTCCCCACCCCACCCCACCACAGCACTCTACAGCCACTTTGAGCATGCAATTCTATGACAAAAGTTGTTCAGCTCACTTAGCGCTTTCATTTGGTACCAAATTTGACCACTTTTGAAAAATCTTATTTTTGACCACTTGACTCCCCTACCCGATTTACCATTCAAACGGCAAAGTGGAGCCAGTCCAGCAAAATGGGTGGGTCGGACGGCAAAACGGACTCCGGAAATGAGCTGGGCGCACCAGAAAACCCCTATGGACAAAGTTTTGAGAGGCTATGCACAGTCCTATATGGTGTTCTTGGAAGTCGGTACCGAGTTGACCCTCCCGACAGCAAAGTGGAACCAGCCCAGCAAAATGGGTGGGTCGGACGGCAAAACGGACACAGGAAATGAGCTGGGCGCACCAGAAAACCCCTATGGACAAAGTTTTGAGAGGCTATGCACAGTCCTATATGGTGTTCTTGGAAGTCGGCACCGACTTGACCCTCCCGACAGCAAAGTGGAACCAGCCCAGCAAAATGGGTGGGTCGGACGGCAAAACGGACACCGGAAATGAGCTGGGCGCACCAGAAAACCCCTATGGACAAAGTTTTGAGAGGCTATGCACAGTCCTATATGGTGTTTTTGGAAGTCGGTACCGACTTGACCCTCCCGACAGCAAAGTGGAATCAGCCCAGCAATATGGGTGGGTCCGACGGCAAAACTGCTTACGGGAATCAATTCGCCGTGCCAGAAAACCTTTGTATGAAAGAATTGAGCTTTCTAAGTTGAATACACAGCGAGAAATTTCGATTTTTCATTTTTCGAATTTTCACCATTTTTGACCGGCCACTGTGGTCGCATGGGAAGTGATAGAGAAACGAGACTTAGCTATTTAGTTAGTTCAATATATGTAGTTTCTGAATATAAAGAGAAATCGGCTCCAGCTCTTAACGTTCGAGCTGCGCAGCGACCACAAAAATGGTCACTTTTCGCTTTGAGCCGACTTTGCGGCGCCGCTGCGGCGCTGTGGCGCACCTGCGGCGCAAAAAAAGTAGCGATTCTTAAATGGCGCATGGGGTACTACCAGACCCTATACCCCTTTAGGTCCGGCCTCCGCTGCAGATTACGTGAAAGAGGCGGAAAGTCAGGACAATACGACCATTAAAAAGGAGAAACCGGAAAAAAAACATCGCCGCCATAACCGGTCCGGGGCACAACTTTTTAACGGAAAGTGATACGGGGCTGAAACTTCGCACACATACTAAACTCGATGTGCTCTACAATTTGCGCATGAAATCTGCGCAGGATCTGCGCAGGATTTCGCGCAGCCTCTGCGCAGCTTATTTTACGGTGTCTCCAGGGACTTTTGACACATATTATAGGGGTCGCTGCCGCGACCCCTATGATACCTTCATGAGCATACATTTATAAAATAATAGAAAACAAGAACAAAAAGTGCTCCTTCGTCGCATGTAAAATACATATGAGCCTTCGTAGGCAGGTTGTACATAAGCAAAAACTAGCCTGTAAAATACATATGGGTTCCGTAGGGAGGTTGTAAATTAAGGAAAACAAGTTGCAACCGCTTAACATATGAGCCTGTCCTACAACGAGGCTCATATTGGCGTCACAGTGCATTCCACATTAAAGCCTCATTAAAGAACCTCAGCTTCATCCTCACTACGGAAAAATGAATAGACGTTGTGGCCCAGAAGAAATGGACTGAAGTTAACTACGACTACTCAAGCTGAACTGTACATGCAACCTGATTTTTCCTGAAACACTATGGCACACCTCTAATGCATTCTCGAAACACTTTCACATTATACACACGCAGAATGCGTTCCCACTTGGCTGTGAGTCAGAGCGCCTCATGGCGTACCGTATTGAGCATATGCACACTATAATGACTGATCAACATTATAGAGGATAATTTGTAATGAAAAGCTTATGCAGTGTATTTATATAAGTAAATATATCTGCATTATTGTATTATGAACGCCATAGAGCCTCGTTGTAGGACGGCTCATATGTTAAGCGTTACAACTGTTTTCCTTAATTTACAACCTCCCTACGGAACTCATATTATTTACAGGCTAGTTTTTGCTTGTACAACACACCTAGAAGACTCATATTATTTTAATGCGACAAGGAGACTTCTGTTCTTGTAAATACATAATAGCATCAGCCCACCACCCAGGTGGGGCGGGGGCGGTTTAGGGGTCGCTGAAAACGGTAAAGAATATCGCCGAAACCGACGGATGTGACCCTCGGGCTGCATGGCGCCTGTGGTTCCTCGCCCAGGGTCAAAATTGGGAAAAGTCGCTAAAAACGGCTATTTTTGGCCTTTTGGCCTTTGGCGCCAAATAGTAAATCGGGGTCGCTGAACACGATAGGCATGTTTGCTTCTCCGTGTGGTGCCGCTATTGCGCTGCACTGCGACGCGGCAGCCGCAGCGACGCTGCAAAGGTGCAGCACCGTGCAGCACGCCCTGTATCTTGAAATGGACAAGTTGAAACTGCCTGAAACGCGCCTGCAAAGTAAATCAGGGTCACTGAACACGATGAGTATCCTCGTCGCTGTGCGGCGCTGCTATCATGCTGCGCTGCGGCGCTGCAGGTGCAGCACCGTACAGCACGCCCCTGTAATTTGAAATGGACAAGTTGAAACTGCCTGAAAGCTTGCCCTTAATAGTAAATCCGGGGTCGCTGAACACGATGAGGGTATCCTCGTCGCTGTGCGGCGCTGCTATCGTGCTGCGCTGCGGCGCTGCAGGTGCAGCACCGTACAGCACGCTCTGTAACTGCAATGGGCAAGTTGTAGCTGCCTGAAAGCTTGCCCTTATATAGTAAATCGGGGTCGCTGAACACGATGAAGTATCCTCGTCGCTGTGCGGCGCTGCTATCGTGCTGCGCTGCGGCGCTGCAGGTGCAGCACCGTACAGCACGCCCTGTAACCAGAAATGGACAAGTTGAAACTGCCTGAAAGCTTGCCCTTATATAGTAAATCGGGTCATGAACCCACGATGAAATCCCCTCGTCGCTGTGCGGCGCTGCTATCGTGCTGCGCTGCAGCTGCAGATACAGCACCGTACAGCACGCTCTGTAACTTGAAATAGACAAGTTGAAACTGCCAGAAAGCTTGCCCTTATATAGTAACTCGGGGTCGCTGAACACGATGAGAGTATCCTCGTCGCTGTGCAGTGCTGCTATCGTGCTGCGCTGCACGCGCTGCAGCCGCAGCACGCTCTGTAACTTGAAATAGACAAGTTGAAACTGCCTAAAAGTTTGCCCTTATATGGTAAATCGGGGTCGCTGAACACGATCAGCATATTGTCGACGCCGTATCTCGTCTGGTTCAACTGGTTCAACCGTGAACCAGTTCCTGGGTATCAAGTTGCTGGGGTAGCATTTGAGATTTAACAGTATTTAATGAAATTTAATTATGTTATGGTCAATAAACCATATTAACACATTACACATTCCCTCATTCCAAAAATGAAATAGGACAAGTAGGAAAAATGCTCCTTGCAGTCACATGAAAAATACAATATAAGCCAGAAGGACAGCATTCAATTCGGGAAAAGACAAGATTTAAAATGTATAATATGAGCCAGCATTTACTTAGGTAAAGGACAAGATTTAAAAGTTTAATGAGCAGCTCCCTTTCTCGGGCTCATGTGACGCCGCACGGATTGGCCCTGGGGAGTGGTTTCTCTCTATCTTCGTCGTGTTTTGCTCATATGATTCTGATGGAGCATTCAGTCAGACATATACTTTATTGAATACACCAGATCTGTGACAGAAGCCAATGGTATGACAGCTAGCTAATGGTATATGCTGGCTGCAATGACAAAAAGGACTTGCTGAAAAGTGCGTTGTGTAAAGATACCCCAGATTATGGTTGCGTAAATATATAATACGTAATTACGTAAATAGTGTGATATTATCAATTATTATTATTATTATTATTATTATTAAACCAGTCAACATATACACGAAAATACTGATCAAACAGAATGCCATAAACTTGGTTACATCACTGGTTATGGAGGTTCGGGTTGGGCCGAGAGTCGACTGCAAGTACCAGACCTTCTGTAACAGGCTGAAAAGTAATGTTTGCAATATGGTTACGAAACATATTAAGCGTATCTGCCGTAACAACGTCATCAGGGAGACTATTCCAGAATTTAACAACTCTTTCACTGAAATAGTGCTTTCTTACATCTAATCGAACAGGATTCACCGCAAGCTTTAAAGAATGACCTCTTGTAGGCATATCAGTAAAAGTGAAGAAATCATTAAAATCAAGATTAATTAAACCATACACAATCTTGTACACCATAACTAAATTGCGACGCTGTCTTCTCAGTTCAAGTGTTTCTAGTTGCAGATGGTTTAGCCTGTCAGAATAAGAAAAGGTTTAGAGGCCCAGTAAACGTTTAGTAAAATTTCGCTGAACTTTTTCTATTATTTCAACATCTTTTTGTAGATAAGGATTCCACACTTCGGTAGCATATTCAAGTTTTTGGTCTAACAAACGTTGTGTAAAGCTTCAGTAGGAATGTTCTTGATTTCGAATAAAAATTTCTAAAGATTAAATTTACCATTTGCAATCCTGTTTTGGCTAGGCTAATGCAATGCGTGGTAACTTTTAGGTCAGCTGATATTAGTAATCCCAGATCCCTGATCTCTGCAACGTGGGGTATCTCCAAGAAATCCATATAGTATGCTTTCATTGGGTTATTATAACCAAGATGTACAATGTTGGATTTTTGGAAATGCTATTTTCAATTGGTTTTTCTTGGCCCAGTTCCCAATGTTGCAAATATCAGTTTGGATCAAATCACATGACAAAACATCATTGAAAAAGCAATAAAATTTTGTATCATCTGCATAAATTTTAGCTGACATACACACTAGACAATCTGCAATATCATTCATGAACAAAGTAAACAATCTTGGTCCCAAAATACTACCCTGGGGTACACCGGAGACAACTTGTTGCAAATACTGATTCAGCGTCATTAACACAAACGTATGTTGTTGTCTACCTTGAAGATAAGCTTTGAACCACTCCAACAACTGACCAGAAATGCCATATTTTTGCAATTTAACTATCAATTTTGTATGTGAAACTGAATCAAAAGCTTTTGCTATGTCAAGATAAAGAGTATCAATCAACATTTTTTGATCCAGAGCACGAGTCCATTCATTCAAGGTTTGTAGCAGTTGGCTTACCGTTGACCTGCGTGGTCTACATGTGTAAAGCCATGTTGACTACTTGTTATTAAGCCATTACCTTCTGTAAACGAGCCAAAACTTTCTGTCTACTATAGACTCCATTACTTTTGAACAAGCGCATAGTAGACTGATAGGTCGATAATTTTGAACTTTAAATTTTGGCCCCTTCTTATGTATGGGAATAATTTTTGCACATTTCCACTCCTCAGGTAAACAGCTGTTAGAAAAACTGAATGTAAATATTATATGATAAATGAACAGCTAATTGGTTTGCAAATTTTACCAAAAACCATTGTGGGATTTGATCCGGTCCTGAACTAAATCTTTGGCTTCATTTTCCTTAAATGTTTT
>JASAND010029874.1:0-75635 GCA_030248195.1 Trissonchulus latispiculum | reverse complement strand
GCAAAAAGTATATACCTGGAAACGTGTATTTATTGTCAGAGACAACTAAAAATTTCTACTCAATGCCAAAAACTTTTGCGGAACTTTACGCAAAGCTCCGAAAAAAGTTGCGGAATTTTCAAAAAAGTTCCGAATTTCGTATTTTTTCGCTCCCTTTTCCCACTAAAGAAAACCCTGAAGAAACATGGGTAACGGAGAGGGCTGCGCAAAAACAGCCTGGTTACATCGTAAAATAATGTGTGAATGGTTTGTTTACAACGTATACGACGACCTTTATGGAGTGATGTCATTGGCTTTGTTTTCATCTTAGGGCTTCTATAAAGGTGGGCGATTTGTGTTCAGTTTTCGAGTTGGTCCCAGCTATCCCCATGAAGCCCCCAAAGTAAAGTGTGAAACCAAAATCTATCACCCTAACATTGATCTGGAGGGCAATGTTTGCCTCAACATTTTAAGGTTTGTTGTCTCTTTCCTTGTGGTGCTCTCGCAGTGACGCTTTCGACGTATTGTGCTGTGTTGAATTTTTGAAACAAATTATTATTTTAACCTACTGTTCTATTAGCACTTTAAAATAACTGCGAGATTTATATATGTATATTTTTATTTCTGATGCCTCAAAGATGCTGCTGAAACCGGCTGAAGGTGGTGGTTTCCTTTTGTGCAGTGCTTTTGTATTAATTTTTAAAACGCTATAACTTTCGCAATTTTGGGAGTTGGAAAGAGCTTTATACATCGTTTTAAAGCTTATAATCAGGAGTCAGGACATTCACATGAGCTTACGAAACTAGCAAAATTATATAGCAAAAAATAGCAAACATTTTCTGATATATATATATATATATATATATATATATATACATATATATATATAACGGCTAAATATAATATACTTAGATCAAACATTTTTGAACATCAATTTCTCAAAACTGTAGAATCGCTCAAAAGTTCTTTTTGTGTCATGATATGAAGAACATATGGGCCGAGGGACGTTTTTGATTTGGCTGAGCAGGGGCCAGTTTCATAAAAATGCTATCGAGTTCTCGAGTCTAGTAGCTAAACTACACTGAAAGTTTTCGAGATCCGCAAGTCACTCGACCAGAGAAATTTTTGCCTGCTTGATACCAACTCGAGATATTTTTGAAAATCGAAATTTATAAATTTATTCTTCCTTGCTTCAGTAATTTGCATACGTAGTTGACTAAATATCTCACCGTAAAATTGTCCGTAGATACATTTGCATATAAATAATTTTTAATACATAAGAGGTTGTTGTCTCTGAAAGCAGACCACTCGAGAACTTGATAACTCGAGAAGCTTTTTTATGAAACTGGCCCAGGTCTTAACGGTCGGAAAAATCGGCCAAATGCACGGAAACACGAAATTTCGTAAGTTCTCATTGAGTTTTCTTGCTACTCGAAACGTTTTAGCCCTAACCAAGAAAAACGTACCTCCGCAGACGTGCTAACTTTTCACTCTGCCAAAAATTTCTGGAATCAGTCGAGTGGTTTTTGAGATCGATGTTTAAAACAAAATAGCAGTTTTGCCAAAATGGTTTTTCGGCCAAATCTCTAGCTTAAAGCAACGAACTCCAGCTAATACGTAGGCATTAAGGAAATCTGCAATTAGACTATGTATCGATTGAGTATAAGTGGACCAAAATTGTCCGTAAGATTTGGCAATAATTTTCAAGAAACTGATTTCCTCGAAAATGGCCATCTTTGACTTTCAAAATCGTTTTTGCTTATATATATTGACTTAACCATTGGAGATAGCTCAAAGGTTGTAAAAGCAAAAACGTTCATTTCTGTGCCTTCTTTCCAGCCATAGCAACCAATCCGGTGTATCGACTTCCTACTAGAAGTATAATGGCAAAAACCAAAACTTTCTTATCTTTTCACCTAAAAATACGAGACTGGTCCCAGAATCAATGTTACAGAGCACGAAAATAGGTTATTAAGTTTTAGTTATGTACGTAAAGGATTAAAGCCGTAGAAGTCAAAAATATCCGAAAGGAAACCAGCACTTTAGGCAAAATGATAGACTTTGAAGATTGAGGTTAAGAGACAACGTTTGTCAATTGTTTTCCAGTACGGAGATTTTTCTTTAGATTTTTCTGCCAATGTTTTAGAGAAGATTGGAAACCAGTTCTCACAATCAATTCAATTGTGTACGGACTCCAGTACCTTTTTTTGGTGAGTCGTTTGCTCTTTTTCCTAGACGCGGTTTTTATTGACCTAAGAATTCCAGTTTAACAGAAATCCTTTTATATACCTTTGCCATTTTAAGAATTCCAGGATTTTTCTGAAAAAATAAATCTTTCCTTTGTTCATGATTTAAGCAGTTGGCTTAACGTTGTAACACTGTGGCCTCTCCCCTGTTTCCCCAGTAAAAGCTGTCTAAAATCTGGGATACAAAAGTTGGTTTGTTGGTCGTACAGAATTCAATTTAATAGACCTGAAAGATGAAATCTTATTTTTGCGTTAAATTGGGTCTAGATTGGCTCTTAATGCAACAAAAACGCGTTGTTTAACACAATAGGATGCTTAAACTGCTAAAATAAGCAATTTTTTAAGTCTGTCTTTATGTGTTAAACATACAGAATTTTCAAATATATATAATTGTACTTCAATATCTTCTGTATTTGTACTAAAACTAATGTATGTATATATATTTTGATGCAGTGATATACTAAAAACAACCCGCTCTTTCGATTGGAATGGTTAGAAATGCTCTGGGCAATTTCCGAAAATTTTCGGGATGGGGTTTCCCTGCATATGGATTTTTCCCGCATTGAGTTTTTCCGGCTAGTTTGGAGCCATTTTTTCTCAATAACGGCACCAACCAACTGAAACGTTCCGGCCAAAAATCTGAAAAGTTTAGGTTTTTCCCGCGTGAATCGGTATGTAATGGTTATTGTGATGAATCCGTGTGTTTGTTTGCTGTTCAGGAACCGAACCCCGAGGACCCACTCAACAAGGAGGCGGCCCACATCCTTCAGTCGAATCGAAGTCAGTTCGAGCAGAATGTGAAGCGAGCCATGCGCGGCGGCTATGTCGGTGATACACAGTTTGATAAGTGTCTCACTTAGCCCTTAGTTCTGTCCTATTTTTGTGTGTGTATGTATTGTATATGTATGTATGTTTTCCTATGTGTATGTAGTATCCATTTTTATGGTAGCTGTACATAGATAGTGGGGTTCGGTGGTCTGACCACTCTGGGTCATTTAGGAGGTATACTTTTGTGCTAGGTTGATATTTTCAGGATCTTGTTTCTCTGTCCTTTGGAGCAAACTTTACATTAAGCCGCAACTTTTAGTCTGCTAAATTCAGTATGTCAGCTTCGGGTCTTTGCCCAACAATTGTTTACCTACCTACTTTCAGAAATATCCGAAATTTCTTTGTCCACGTGGTAACTTATCTGCTGTTCTAAAGAAAATATTGTTTCGACCCGTCAAACTCGAGCATAATTTCGATGCCTCTTTTTTTGTTCATGTAACTACAGGCTGAGTCCATCCGGAAATGTTTGCTCAAAACGAACTGGGAAATTTTTCTGTCGCAACAGGCTGGCACATGTCCTTCGTAGACCCTGCATTTTCCTTTTGCACTGTCCAATTACTTCGCTCCATTTCAGCTGAATATCAAAAACATTGCACCAGAGTGTCGTGCGTGGTAGGTGTGGTTCGATTCCCTCCTTAGCCATAACGACGCTGCATATTTCCTTGAACTCGAAAATTAGGTCGAACATTTCCTCTACATTATTGTCGGTTTGATCATCATAAGTTGTATGCATGAATCTACCAGTGGCATCCGTTTGTTTGGTATAGTTTGATTACATGTACAGTATTGCGTTTGCTGACTAGAAGCCTGAGCTAGAATGAAGAAATAGGCTAACATATGTAGATAGTGGTACAGATAGGAGTAAAATTGAATTTAGTAGATAGGTAGGTAAGTACAGGCTTTTTCCTACAGGGGGAGGAGGCTGGCATTTTTTAGGGTTTTGAAAGGGGGGGGGGGCTTCCGAAAAGTGGGGGGGGGCGAGTCCAAGGTATAAAATACCAAAATTTTTAGCGAAAAATTAGCATTTTTTAGGTAAAAACACAAAAATCGCTGTTTTTAAGCTTAAAATTAACTTATATGTCCATAAATTAGCTAAAAATTGAGAAAATTTTTGAAAATTTGACCTCAAAACCCTAATTTTTCGACACTTTTGGGCGACCCCCAAAAAAGTGGGGGGGCTTGCCGAAAAGTGGGGGGGATGAAAGTGGGGGGGGGCTTTCGGAAAGTGGGGGGGGCCCACTAAAAAAATGCCAGGGAGGTTGGGTGTGGTTTTCCCTTTCAGAACCCAGAAGTGTCGGGAAAACATCTTAACCTTAAAATTAGGTTAAAAATACATAATTTTTAGCTCAGCAATAAAAAATAGCTATATATTTTAAGGCAATTTTTCGAAACAAACCCCCCCCGGAAATCTGTGCCTAGGAAAGAGCCAGAAGTATGCGTGTGAGAGGCAACCTACATTCTAAGCTAGGCTTGGCAGTACGTAGTGTCAGGAGGGGCAGTTTAATGCGTTTTGAGTACTACTGTCAAGAAATCGAAAACTAATGAATGACTAATTAGCTTCCCAAAATTGATGCTTGGGATATCTGGTTCTGGTAGTCTGCAGTGGATTAGACGGCGGTTGGACCTGTTATGTCCTGATAGCTAATTGTCTAATTTAATTATCTGTCTGTGTTATGTATATACGTACTTTTGCGTTTGCCTCTTCTTCTTCTCCCCGCATTGTCTTGTCTTGTAAATACCCAGAGCCCATTTCACTATTTTCTGCTTGGAAGTTTACACATACTAGGCATTTATTAAAGTGCTGAGTTGCGATGTTTTGGCGTTTTAGTGTGTACTTTTGAACGATTTGGAGGTTTGGCTACTTTCCTTTCCTCCTACCCTACTCTGTTTACCGTGGGGTTTTTGTTAAATCTTTACAATTTTGTAATAGAGTACTTTATGACGTATGTAGGAAAGGTGATTGTTTTACGATAGTTGCTCGATTAGCGACTTCGACAGTTGACGTGAGCCTGGTTTCCCTATTAACCTACTTTTGTTTAATCCTGGACAAATCCGTGTTTTCTCGCCGCTTCAAACGTGGACGTCTGCACCTAGAATACCGCCCAACCTAATTCTTAAGTTCCTATCCGGCTCCGGGGTTTGGTTGTCATGATCTGCTTAAATTCTGTTTGCGTGACGCTTTTTTCTGCTATGTTTGTTAGTTCATCATTATTGTGTAGGTATTGGATTTTTCTGTTCATAATTCTGTGCGCTTTATTATGTTGTGTCCGTCTGCATTGTGTTTTATGATGTGGAACCGTTGGATATGATCAATAATACATGTAATGATTATGCGATAAATAAAGGGGAGTTTGTCTTTTTGGGCTAACTATATACAGCTGAACTGAACTGAAACAACGCCCGGCTGCCTAAATTCATAAAATGCCTACTAGGTCACTAATTAAGTAAACTAAACAAAACATAAATAAATCGGAATCAAGCATCGGCCCGTCCTCGTGTATAATAGTCCTAAATAACAGATAACAATGTCACTCAAGGGGCTTCCCTTCCCACAAGAGCGGTGGTATGTGAGGCGCACGGAATCATGTGCGATCCCGCCGTTGCACTCCCCTTGTTGTCCTGTTTAGGCATCCCACATAACCTGGTTGATAGTTCCAATGCGTAACGACGGATTTGGTAGGATGACGCAGGGCTAATTTGGCGACAAGCAACTTAGGGCCGTATTCACAAGGCCGTGGTACCCTACCAATAGCTTGTAAGGGTTACCAGTGGTTAAGCCAATTTGGTTAAAAACTACTTCCGATTCCACAAAAAGTTTTTAATCAGTGGTATGCCATGGTAAGGGAAATGGGTCTTTCCAGATTACCCCCAGTGCTAAAGTTTTTAAAAACTACCAATCGAGCTGAAATTTGGTATGGGTATGTTTCGACCACGCTGAGTTAAAATATCGCAAAATTTTTCGATTTCGCGAAATTAAATTTTTCGATGCGCAGGGGGAATCAAGACGAATCAAACATTTTTGTCTTCGATTTTGCTAATATAAGTTGCACGCAGGGATCGCCGAACCCGAATCTGAAGTTCACTTTTCGATTCAGCTTTTGGTTGGCTTGATCTACGCTTATATTGTAAGCTTAAGTTGTAAGCTTATGCTGATTAACGAAAAGCTGAAATGTAAAATGGACTTCAGATTTGTGTTTAGCGACCAGTAAACCCCGGAAAATTGCAACTTTTCAGCGGAAAACCCGGAAAACATGCAACTTCTCAGCAAAATCAAAGACAAAAATCTTTCGATTCCCCTTGCTAATCGAATTTTGCGAAATCGAAAAAAATTTTGCGATATTTGAACTCAGCGTGGTTGAAAACATACCCATACCAAATTTCAGCTCGATTGGTAAAGTTTTAAAAATTTTAGCACTGGGCCCCGTTGCATAAAAGTAAGGAGTAATTACTCCTGAATTGTCATTAGTATTATGTCAGCAGTGTCACGAGTCGTTACATTTGCGTTGCATAAAATACTAATGACACTATTACTCCTTACTTGTAATTATTCACGATTTTCTTACAATTTACTAATGACTTTTCAGGAGTATTTTTCACTAGTTCTAAGGCAGAAACTGAGGAGTAAAAATGTAGAAGTAAATAACATCATTTATTTGGAATATTTTTAATTCATTTCGACTGTGAATGTTTGTGTGAATGCGTAGCTAGTTGTATGTAAACTATAAACAAATTTCGATGATTACCAAAAACCGTAAATTAGAACAAAACAATAGAATATATGGATAAATTAGGGCACACACAGTAATGAAATAAGTTTGTGATGAGAAAATCCAAAAATACATCTTAAAACTCAAAGAAACGTAATATTTCCAACATTCACGGTAAAAATTGACCCGTAGAAATGACTGCTATATTCAGCAGTAAAATAGTCAGACTAATAGCTTTTATGCAACACTGCTGTTTTTCATTAGTAAAATTCAGGGGTGAATTTGCTGCTGACACTAATGACTTTTCAGACTAATAACACCTGACTTTTATGCAACGGATACATGTGACATTTCATTAGTAATTACTCCTGACTTAGGAGTAATAGTGTTTTATGCAACGGGGCCCTGGGGGGTAATCTGGAAAAGGCCCAGAGAAATTGCAAACCAGGACTGGAGGTGGTTTGCAGTGAAAATTTAACTTAAAAATCAGGAATATGGTCCATTCCCACTCTAGCTACTTTACGTTTACAGTAATCGTAATGTCACAACAGCTTATTTATGCAGCTGAGATACACCAACGAGGAACTAAATTTCAAAATTTTCAAAAATAGTACTTAAATTTTTAATTACCATTCCAAATATTTTGTAATTCAAGTTGTCTTTCAAAAAGGTATACTCTTATTGGCTATCGCATTGATGTCGCCTGACTCAGTGAAACCAGAATTGCTGACAGCGGCAGTATTACTGGAGGACTCCCCCCGGTTCTGAACAGAGCACCGTCTGCCACTCAGGGCCCACAGATGGGTCCAGTCTCCACGTTGTAGCCATTGCGTTGCGGTGTCTGCAAAGCTGGCTAGCTCTGTGAATTTCATCCAATGAGCCCACGGATAGATAGACTGCGAAGAATTGCTACTAAGCCACTTGTCTATGTCTCTCCATCATAGCTGTGTATGCGCCAACTGAAGCGCCTGATGACTCATCGAAAGATTATTTTTAGTAAAAAATTTTTAAATCCCCCGTATGGTTTGATATGGGTTAAACCTCTAAACAGAAACTGTGTCACTGTGGAATTAGAATTTTGAATTAGGCCTTCAAAACTTTTTTATGAATTTTGAAGTTAGCGAACTGCCGAAAATTGCTAAATTCTGTAGTTTTTGGTGACCCAAAATGAGGGTCATTAAGCTTGACTGCATATTATAAAAAATAGAGATCCTAACTAAAAATTCTAACTCCCATTTCAATATATTTATTCATGCCTTAAGATCAATTTGTAACATAAATTATGCTGACAGCTATGTTCAGCACTTCTCAGCGTGCCAATCGGGACCCACAGTCCCCGAATTTCACAAAACAGCGATTTTTCAAATTTTTCAAAATTGCAAATACATCAATCTCAAGCTCTCAGTGCAGGGATGAATTCTTCTCATTGAACTATGGCTCGGAAATGCTTTTGTTTCATGTTATGCGCTGTTAAATATTTCATTACATCCGGGGGAACAGGGACCTTGTGCCTCTGAAAAACCCTTTAAAGAAGCTACTGATCATGCTCATCTGACTTGAAACTGTACGAAGATGTTTTAATTATTGTTTATTATTAATAAAGGTGTATAGCAAAAGGTGTATAGCAAACTAAGCTAAAAATCTGAAGTTGATTTGCGAAAACTTGCTTCAGCTGGGTGCAGCACCCTCATTTTCGCTGATATTCAAATTGTACTCATTAAATGGCTCGTAACTTTAGGGAGAACTTAACGAAACAGCTCAAAATTTAAACTCGAAATGTACGACATATGTGGCTAGATAATGTGTGAAAATGAGCGAAATCCGTGGTCTAAAAATTTTTCACGATGGACACCCCTCCCTTAAGACGGTGATTTCTTCTGGAAACTACAACTTTAATTGATTACAATTCATCCAATCCTTGTATGAGTCTGTCTACCAAAATTACGTTCCCAGCAGCAATCTTAAGAACGCTGCATTGCAATAGAAATGGCAAAACGACCAACAAAAAATAATAAATCTTAAAATTTGCAACAAATATACTCTAATCAAACTTGATTTATTGTTAATAATTAAATTAAATAAATGATAAAATTAATAATCTTAACGATTTCGTTATTAAGGTATACACTTTAATAATATTAGTAATATATAGCCAATGCACTTTCAGTAATATATACTTTTAGTACTAAAAAGGACGTGCGAACATATTTTAAGCAATCCTCAGCCTTTATTCTCTGCAGGTAACCACCGGTAACTTAACCAATTGGTTGTGATTCACAACTTGTGAAAACGCTCGTCTAACCAATTAGTTTTCTTACCCTCTGTATCCCTACCACTGGTAAGGCTACCACTGGTGGGGCTACCTACCACGACTTGGTGAATACGGCCGTCAGTTTCAGGTGCTGAAGCTGATTACATCACTAGCTGTAAGCATCAACTCTTTGCACAAATTGCTATTATTTATTTAGTTATTAATTCCAGACATTTCCTCAGGAAAATGTGCCGCTTTGGCATAGGTCTGGTTAATCTACTCAGTAGAATGATCAATTAAATTGTTTCGTGCAAAGTCGAGAAAGACAGGCAGAGCCTAAATTTAGTTGAAGAAAAAATGTGTAATTGATTTACCACGTTTACACAGCATCCTAGCTGGCGAGTCGAACAATTTCTTTCCAGTATTATTAGCCCGGCATCGAATAATTCAATTTGATTTAGTACATAGCTGAAGATAACTGGATTATTGTTGACGTTTTGTTGACATTTGATTATCTTTAGTCGCTTCTGGCCGGCTTCTTCACTCTCTGTTTCTAATTAGGTGGAGAGAGGAGACTCAACTGTGATGTACCTTTTTTTCTGCAGGCACGGACTGGCACGAGACTGTTAGCGCCGTCTCTAAGCTGCCCCTTTGTCTCTAATGTCGTCACACACAATTTGCTGAACAGGAAACAGTCAGACAATCAGCCTTTCTGCTAGTTAGTCTCGCTCAGCTTCAGTTCACTTCGCCTCGGACAGTTCTACTTTTTGTTAACTGAAAGGTTGGTGGTTCTTGTTGCACCTGTAGTACCTCTTTCCCGCTGCTCATCAGAGGCTTACCTGGCTGGCTGGGAAGGGCTTTTTTGAGCGTCACTTGACAGACTAGCAGCGAAAATCCCTCCTGTTGATGTTCTTACCTGGAAATATTGAGGGTGCTAGAATATTATAATTCCAATTTTTCACCATGTGCTTGTTCTTTTCAAAGCTTACAAAATAAAATCTGTCTTGTCTCAGAATTTATGCACCACAGTTTCCTTTTCCCCGACTCCCATTTCAAGTAGGGAGTGTAGGGTAGTGTTTGAGGCCGGCCGGCCGCCGGCCGACGAATTTTGCTCGCCGGCCGGACGCCGGCTACCGGCCGGCCGGCCGGCCGGTAGCCGGCTGGGATACAAATCACCAATCAGAAATTTACAAAATAGAGCAACTAAGCTTAAAATGAACTCCAAATCTAGTTATGCTAATTTTCTATGCTATGCTGTGCTATTTTTCTAAGATAACGTCCGAAAATAAATATCTTAGCAGTTATAATAACTGCACTGCAAACTGCTCTAGGCCGGTAGCCGGCCGGCCGGCCTACGGACTCACCGGCCGCCGGCCGATGGGCTCGGCCGGGCCGGCCGGCGATCGGCCGGCCGGTGAAACCCCGGCCGGCCTCAAACACTAGTGTAGGGTAGTGATGTTTCAGGCACTGAAACTGAAACTGAAACTAGGTTTCAGGTTATACAGGTTTCAGTTTCAGGCACTGAAACTGAAACTTAAACTGAAACTATTTTGGGATGAGTCCTGTAACTGAAACTGAAACTGAAACTATTTTAGGCGGCCGACTGAAACTGAAACTGAAACTGAAACTAGATTGGGTAAAAACCTGAAACTCGGCCTAAAACTAGTTTCAGTCTTTTCTCAATACATGAAGATTTGGAGGTTTTAAGCGGTTTTATACTCTGCTGTAGGAGTATAAATAATCATAAATTTATGCATTTTAGTATGTCTCAGGGCTGCAAACTACAATTTTTCGAATAAACTGAAACTGAAACTGATACTCCGACTGAAACTAAAACTGAAACTGAAATTATTTTGAGACCCCGACTGAAACTGAAACTGAAACTATTGTGGGAGGAGACCTGAAACTGAAACTGAAACTGAAACCGTCTGGGACCGCCGACTGAAACTGAAACTAAAATCGGTTACTGAACCAACACTAGTGTAGGGAGAGTAGGTATGAGCATGAAGTAAGCTAGGTGCACCAGGCCAGGCCCATCCCTTAGCTTCATCCGCGCACGCCCAGAAGGAGCCGCCGGGACATTAGGGATGTACCACGCTTCAAGGCGGGCATTCCGGCATGCACTGGACGGTTGTAGGTATGTAGGACATGCAAATGGTTTATCGAAGCCAACAAGGATACGGTTTTGGTCTTGTAGTTTGTATAATAGCTCATCTTAAGACTAAATCGTTGGCAGATATCTTCGCAATGTGACTATGTTTTCTGGTATGCTCAGAAAATGTTACAGATGGCTTAAATTGGCTTCGTGGTATTTTTTCTGATGTAAAGGAGAAAGACAGTTTTTCTAGTCAGTTCAGCGCAAATCAGCAGACTGTTGCATCCGACGAAAGAATTTTGTTTACCACGTCTTTTGCACAGAAATTTCTACATTTTATGGTACAGTACGGAATCTTGGCTACGAATTTGATCAGCACTGCTTAAAATGTTTTTCACTTGCTGATCGCAAAGGTCTGTCTTTTTCTTCCTTTGTTGCATCAAATTCCGTTATGTCTTTTCATCCAAGTTTCTTTATCCGCTGAGTAATATTTTTAAGGAAGCAGATTTTCAACATCAACAAATATCTAGGGAGGGACTGTTGTTTTTCGAATGTCGAAACAGCTTCAAGCTGAGTTGAGGAGTTCTAGTGGCTTAAATTGCTCCTGGCTAGGTCAACATCGCGCCAATTCAAGGGAAACACTTCAAAGTGCCAATATCACGGTGAAATTTCACCCTAGAAATTCCCTCCTGGAAAAATTTTTCCGGGGAGGAATTTTCTAGGGGACAAATTTCACGGTGATCGGTGAAACCGACTATATATTCCATGGTTGCATGTACACGTTATGTGATTTGTAATGTACTCTAGTAATAATTGCGACTCCTTACGCTAATACGCTAATATAAAAATAGAATTGGATTGGACGTACAAACTAAACAAAATCGTAAAAACACAAAATTAGCGTTAACATAAACTAAAATAAGAAACAACTAAATTGACTAATTAGTTATTTTCAAGTTTAAGTTAACGATGGAAGGGCTGCATAAATGTCGAAGCAATTTTGAATTAACGGTCGTCCTCTGCTTATGGCGTTGCGTAAGAAGGTATTTAGGTACTGCATTTAAACCGCAAACTTTTTGCGCCTAAAGTGAAACGTTAAACGAGAACAGGCCAGTCATAATTTATGTGTTGTGTCACTGGCACAAAGGTTGTTAGCGTTCATATTAAGGGCAGGGCGGCAGTGTCTAACTGCTAGTGTACACGTCTGAGAGCTTTTCGGTTTCTTTTCAAGTTTGAAAGAGCGGCCCCATTGCCAGGTCATAAATCAGTCTCGTAAAATTAGGCGCTGAATGGCACGAATAGAAAATTCTGAAGAAACCTTCCAAAATTCTGAGATGCATCCAACACTCGCTTCAACAGGATCTGTAGTCCACTTTGAGGCCCGATGTTATAGTCTTTCAAGGTTCAAGTCTACTGTTCAGTTTTCTACCAAAGTAATGTCTGTGGCGTCCCGCACTGCTGAAACATCTATTAAAGTTTCCTTATACTTGGTTAACTGTTTCCTTAAGTTCCTGCTATCGTTCATTTCCTCCTGAGATAATCCTATCTGTCAGTTGATTCGATTCATTTTCAGTATCTAAAGCGTCACTCCTCTTAGCGTAATCCATCACAGAATTCATAAATTGAGTAGGAATGAACTGCAGGAGCATTTCAGGCGTGATGTTTTTTAGTTACTTCTCCGCCTGCCAGTGCTGGTTCTTGAAGAGATGGCTAGTTTTCGCAAAGGATGAACCTTTAGAGCACTGATCACTGCAGTTGCGTTAGGTTACTGCCTCGGTTTACTTGGCTGTTTGCCATTAAGTCAACTCTCATAGCCCAGAGCGAGTCTATGTCAATCAACGGGGCCGGGGGGGTCTAAGCTGCTGCAATGATCCATCCGTCTGTCGCTTTGGTGGACGAGGCCTCAATCTGGTCCAGGAAAATTTGTTATCCCACAGGTGCTCTCTTTCTTATTTTTCATAATGAACAGTCCTTCAATCCAGAGTACGCGCATTTGTCGTTGAAATTTGAATCAACTAAATAGTTATATATTTATCCACGTATCTGAGAATAATTAGATATACGAGCTGTAAATCAGCCTTATCCTTCAGAACAAAGCAAATGAAATCCGCTCTGATTTGGCTACTTTTTTGCCACCTAAATGGTTGCAAAACTGTCTGGATTGGGTTTTGTGTGCAGCATTAAACTTGCCAAATGGACCACCCGTTCATATTCCAGTTTTTTTGGTTTTTTCATTTTAGCTAGAAAAGTGGTAAGCTCTTGCACGCAATCAAGAGCTTTTTTACCTATTCCAGATTCAAAACTGGATGAGAGAGTTTGGTTCGTGAGTTTGGCACAGTTTTGTCAGGAGGTCCAATTCATGTGGTGTCTGCCAAAGAAAAGCGTGAACTGAGCTCTAGAGCAAAATGTGATATTAAATATTAAAATATTAAAAAATATTAAAAATTAAAAGTTCAGATTGATTGGAGTTTCGTTCTCTCCTCTCCCACCTGAGCATCCCATTTCCATTTTCCAGTTTCAAGGAAAATTTCCTTTCCTTAGTAAATAGGCAAAGTGATATTAGGGTGTTTCAGAAAGTATTGTTCTCCAAAGGAACGGCTTTTGTTTTTGCAGCATTGAAGTCGCACAATCAGCACAAAAGTTGATGAGCAGGCAACCTTGGCGTAAACTCGGTATATAAGCTACCAGGTATCTCCTTTTCCTTCTGCGTTTCTCTCCATTTCTTTCCATACGGTGGATGTTAGAACCAACCATCTTAGTATTGAGCTTTCGAAATTCCAATGCCTCAGAGTTTGTGTCTGTTGGAATGGAATTGCAATAAAATAAATCAAAAATGCCTAATTTATAGGGATTAAAATTAAGTAGAAATGTGGAAGCTCCCAAGCAGTTTCTGTGCTCATTAAAATGATAAATTGATTGCACAAAATGTGCCTATAGTGTTTCTAACACTGGCTTAACGACCCCCCATGAAATTATATACATACATAGACTAAATGGATGGTAGCTTTGCATTAAACTGAATAAATGGCCAGGTTAGACTACCTTCAGTTCGCTCGGTGCCAACTTTAATCTATGATCGACCATCTCAAAATCAAACTATCGGTTTAAACGGTTTCGTAATTACCTAGATACATTTCACACAAAGTAGTGCCTAGGTTCAAGTATAGTAGGTATCATCTATAAATTTAAATATCTTTACTTTACAATGTAACAATTGTTTCAATGGTTCACTGGATCGAAAGTTTTCTCCAAAAAATTGTGATTTTTCGTCAAATGCCGACGCCATAAACCCCGCAAACACACAATTCAGCGCTGCCTTTGAAAGCACTTAGCTAAGACATAATTTCTATATTCTGTATATAACGTCAGACTTGTGCTAAGACTCCTGGCTGCGGGGGCAACAGCTGGGCGTTTCGCATTTTTGACATTTTTCTCTTTCAACTGAATCCTATATAGACCCTTCATGTAAGCCCCCCTAGGGCTGTGACCGGGCCGTGAAGCGGGCCTGGGGCCTGGGCCGGGCCCGGGCCGGGGCCGGCCCCGGGCCGGCCCGGCCTAGATTTTATAGAGTGCGGCCCGGCCCGGGCCCGGCCCGTCTACCCTGCAAAGCCCGGCCCGCTTCAAGGCCCGTGGGGCCTGCCGGGCCGACGGGGCCAACCTGTCCTGCCGGGTCAGCGGGGCTTGCGGGGCCGTCGGTTTCTTAAGCTGCGATTCATTTGTGCGTGTAATGTATGCACATTCATGTACATACACATACACGTAGGTATGTTATATGCATAGTAATACACAATCAATATGTGAGCACACAGGTTTCAATACAATGTTCGTGTTTACTTCCTTAGACATTGCGGCCAAAGGCTAAAGACTTATAATATACAATGCTCAATTGGGCATTGAATCGTTTTCTCACCCTGTTGAGAAATCAGCAGCCAGCCATGTATACAACAGAAGCAAAACTTGCAAGATGGCCTCAATGTGTTATCTTATCTACAGTTATCTTGTGGTCAAGCAATTTCAAAGCTTCCAGGATTTCAGCGACCCGTTGTTGTGAGACTTGGGATAATTTTGGAAGTTCGTTCCAAGATAATTTGCGAAGTTTCATTCCTTCCCGGTTGTTTATTTGTTTTTTACATCACCTGTTTGCGTTTCTTAATTTTTGGTAATGCTGCGAAATCCAGAGGTAAAATTAGGATTGTGACAGTGTGTAGATTAGTCTCTATGCATGACTGTTACTGTGGTTTTAGAAAAACCGCTCAAAGTAGATGAATTTTAATACATACAATACCTGGTTAGCGCACACCACAGCTCGGGCCGCTAACAGGCCCGGGTCGGCGGGTTCAGGCCGTGTAGCGGGCCCCGAACCCGGACCGGGTCGTGGAACCGTAAAACGGACTCCGGGCCCGGGACGGGCCGTGAAAAGAGCTCCGCAAAGGGGCGGGGCCTTGAAGCGGGCTCCGGGCCCGGGCCGGGCCGTGAAGCGGGCCGCGGGCCCGGGCCGGGCCGGGGCCTTGATGCGGGCCCGGGGCTTGGGGCCGGGCCCGGGCCGGGCCAGGCCCGCCCCCGGCCCGGCCCGGCAATCTAGGTCGGCCCGGGCCCGGGCCCGGCCCGGCGAAATACTTAACGGCACAGCCCTAAGCCCCCCCCCCCCGGAAAAAAACGGCTGAAAACCTGAATAGAAATAAGACGGCCTTTTCATGAATAAAGGAGTTATAGCCAGTAGAGAGACGCTCGGGATAGCCAGAAGCTTAGGTACTGCTACTTATATACTAGACGACTGTAGGAGTCTTATGTACTATTCTATGTGTTAAGGGATATTTGAATAAGAAAGGTGTTTCTTGTTTATCCTTTTGAAATGGAGGGAATGGTATGTTTGTCGGATGCTGTTGCTAATTTATCTTGAGAACACATTCACTTTAGCTTTTAGCATGATTCGTTAAACGACTTATTAACCATTTCATGCCTGAATTTCCTCAGGATTAACGGTTGAAAATGACAAGCGTTACATTTTTGGCTGCCGTTTTTACTGAGAGCACCTAGAGAGATGGGACTGCCAGCAATTGATGGAGAATTGATTGCTTCCGATTGTAAGCATTGAAGGGTCCCCGACGCACTCAGAAAAAGTTAGAAGCCGTCAACGTCGAGAAAAGTGCTAATTTTTGCTAAACTTTCATTGCAGAAAATCAACTAAAATAATTGCTTTCTAATTCAAAAAATTGATTCTGAAACGAAATAAACTATAAATTATTTTAATGTTAATAACCTCCCCTATGACCTGGTGGAACGGCTTTTATGCCGACGAATGACAGCCGGCGCTGGATTCGTTTGCATGCAGCACTCTAACAGGGCACGAAATATCAAAATTTTCATTGTCGGCGGAAAGCTATCGGAAGCGACTTTTCTAGGAAGCGTGGAAATATTCTCCCAAAATGGGGTCGACGAGTTGGAGATAAAAGAAGCGAATGCCCAGACTGCTAACCGGCAACTGGACTCTGCCACTTGGGCCATATGGCCCATCCGGCACTAAAGGGTTATAGTTCTCATGGGATTAGTTGCATAAGAAAAATAGTTAATATTTTAACTCCACAAAACAATTTCGCACGCCAAGCCTGAGGTAAGATTAAGATAATTTTGACATGTTTAGAATGGACTGATTTATCGTTATATATAGTAATCATATTATGTATACTTAGTAAGTAGCAAGTACATTATAGCTAGTATCAAACATATTGTTCATATTAAGTTCTAATATTATTTAGAGTTGCATTTGCAGTTAAAGTTTTCTACAAACCCTACTTCTATTCTGAGTAATTGACTGACAAAATAAAAACGCTGACCAGGTATATACGGGCAATTTTATACACCATATACGGGCAATTTTTACCAGTATATATTTCATAGCTATTTAGACTTCGACGAACTTACTTGGTTATTATTAATCTTATCAGAAATATTAAAAAGCCAGAAAGCGGAACCTTTTCTGTCTACTAATCCTTCAAAATAATCCCCGAACAGTGACATCCTTACTCCTTAGGTATGGTAGATTGCCAGATGCTTTTTGAAATTGTCTTAAGGGTTGACTCACCAAAATATGTTTTCTTTCCAATTAACTGAACTGAAACCTTTGTCGTACAAACATTAACAGCTTTCTGAAAGAACATGCGTAGTTATGTCAAGACGAGTAAAGCTTTAATGATGATTGCTTCTTCGATCTCGAGGAATATACCTTCTCCTATCTTGTGTTTTTGATCGGGACATTGGTTTTGTTGTACAGGAAAACTGAGTCAGCTTCGTAGGCAAAATTAGTTTAAAAAATGTCTCGTTTCCTGTCGTTTATATTACAAACATTTTTAGAAAGAGCGCAAAGACCCAAGCAAATACAAGTAAAGCAGGCAGACACTGTCAGTCAAGCACGCAAACACAATAAAAATGCGTTCCAGAAGGTCCAGAGTTCCCCCCTCCGGATGTCCTTCGGGCCGGGCCTCTCTCCTAGAAAAGGCCCAGGCATAGCTCAAAGCAAAACTGATCCTCTCCTCAGCAAGCCAACGGCTGATCTCCCTCCAAACAACATCCTAGTGAAGTGATCCCCGGAAATTTTTGGAAGTTTCTATCCGACGGTAAAAGCTTTCCCAAACTCAAGAAACACACGGTAATAATTTCTGAAAACAAAAAGAATCATAGGAAGAATTTCCCCTCCTAAGTTATCATATGAAGAAATTACCCCGTAGCTAACTGAAAACACATTTTCAAGTAGGATGTTCACTGATTTTGGTGGTATCAGTATTGCGGGTGCCGGAGAACTAATGCAAATTTTTCTTGACAGTGTAACAGTACTTTTGGAGTATAAATTCTAAAAAATTAAAGTTTTGCCAGTATATATTAGTTATGTTGCTCTGATCATTTAAAAAAACAGTTAAACTTGATGTAACTTAGGCAACTCATGATTAGTTCGAATATATACATGAGCAGCTTAAGCGTTGCCAAATCCTTTCCTCTTTGATTTAAAAAACTTTTAGTAAATACAAAAGTTTGTTTTATATAAATCAGTTTCACAAAATGAAAGCTTAGCAGGTTAGCAAGACAAACCAGTCTAAAGTCTAAGTCCTTATATGAAGAATTCCTCCCCCCCCCCTTAGTGTTAGGAGGGGGATATTCTTCCTGTGATCCAACAAAAATAGGTAGACGTGGCTCCAATGAAGAAATGAGCGAAAAGGCTTTCCGATTTTTTAGAATAAGGCAATGTTTAGTTTGACGAATTCGAAAAATGAGATAGTGGATATATATCAGTATTTAAGTTAAGATTTCTTTATATTTCTCTAATTGAAAGTAGCACAACTGAAATAAAGGAATTTTAAGCAAAGAAAAATATCCACTGTCCACAATATAAGTGATGGGGAACTATTTTACGTTCTGATTCTTGAACTTCAGCACTGCGAACTCCAACATTAGCAGTCAAAGCGATTTTTTCATTTCGGGAATTTTGCACGACATATTACTTACCGACTGAACGCCGTCTTGGAATCCTAACGCTCTAAAATATATTGCATTTAATGCTGTATTCACATTTTCACACCACGAAAAACGAAAAAATGGAGATAGTTTCGCCGAATTTTACTTTTTTTAAAACAGGACTGCTGGTTCTGGACCTAGCTGCCTGCACTCCAGACTGCATTGTCTACAGGGGAACGACACTTCTCTAAAAAACTAGTCTGTATTTTCAGTCCTCACTCTGCCCTGCTCTGACAGACTTATTTTTTGGGCCTCCAACTGCAAACGTTGTTACGTACGTAAAGTATGCACATTCAACAGAAACCTTTTCAAAACACTATTTTAACACTTCCCTTTGTGCGCAGGTTGAAAATTTATCAAACCTGTTTACGATGTTTTCGTGACATGAGCAAAAAACCACTGACGGACTAAAACTAGATGGCTGGCTTTGGACTGAAGCCGAAACATATCAGCTATCAAGTGTGACACGGGCGTTTGCGCAATGAATTTGTCCCCTGCTCTCAGACGAAGTCTTGTCATTAATAATGCCATGTGAAAGTAGGCTCAGCTAATGTTTTAAAAGGGAGGGGATCACCGAAAAGAAATCACTCTAATTTTGCACTGTTAAATTTCAGGTTGAGATAGCTAGGTTGCTAGGCTCCAGAGAGACTGTTAGCTACCTGCTTCGGTCGGGGAAGGGGAAATCTTTTCAGCTGAGTTGCATTTGGATCCAGATTTTGAATTTCTTGTCCCCCTCTTGGAATTATGTCTGATTGGGGGGACGGCTGTAGAATCCAGTTTCTCTGCGCAGTTAGTATTGATGTGTGCACTAGGGGCTACGGAGCAGTTTGTGTGTTACTTAGGCACTTAGGCACACACACAGAGACACGTACGTATATACATGTATTCTCTCGTCGTCGTCTGTGTCTAGAGTGTATGCTATCTTTTTATAGGGGAGCATTTTCTCATTCTTGTTTTCAGGGTCTCCCATATGCGCTCGCGTGTGGTGCAGAAAAGGCAGTCCTCCTCAGCCAGTCAGTAGCGAGCACAGATAGCGTAGTCAGTCAGTATATGTCTCCTTTTATCAATTCTTCGACTGGGTGTAGTGTGTGTGTGTCGTCTATGTAAGTTCTATACGTATATATATAGGCGTTGTGTGCGTGCGTGTGTGTGTCTTCATTTTGGAGGTCTGCGCCCTTTTCCATTTGTTACCCTTCTCGCCTGTGTATATATGAAGGGAAGTCATTTATAGAGCGCCTGCTAGAGAGAGACTAGAGAGATGTCGTCTCCCAAACCAACCGATAGTGTCTGTCGCCCCACTCACTCAATTCATTCCGTTCCTTCTCTTGTTACGAGGGCTAGGCAGCCGTCCACTGAAAGGGCGCCGGTTTTCCTGCCCCCCCTTTGGATTTTGTAACAGAATTGTGGTAGAGTCAGTAGAGGCAGGCAGGCACAAAGCCTGACGGGTCGTATATTCTGAATAAAAAGCTAATGCCTGGTTTCTTGATGCTTATTTTTATGATTTTGGGGGGTAGAAAATTGGGATTGTGTGGCATGGCGCCGGTGGCCTCGCCTCGCCTCGTCTGTCTCCCTTCTCTCTTTTTCTTATTTCTTAGCTGGCTCTTTTTTCTTCCAACAAAATCTAATGACTCTCTCAGTCAGGCGACTAGCTATCTATGTTATGATGGTGGGGTGGATTTAGCTACTGCTGCTAAGGCCAAGAATTTTGGCAGTCTTCCAACATGTGTTTTTCACCATTTTCATCTTCAACCGTTTCAGTTGCTTGTTTAAACGAATTCCATTACCCGTTCAGCAGAATTGTTTTGTCTGTTCTGTTTTGGACTATCATGAAAAGTTTTTGAGCATATATATAAATAATCTTGTGACTGTTTCAGATAGAATTTTATTGGCCGTGTTGGCTGAATTACGTGTATACGTATATGCGGTACATCTATAGATTCTATATATATATATTTCTGGATTTTAATGTTGGATTTTATCCGGGATATTTTTTATCTTGTGGCTCAGGATCATGCTGGGCTCCTCCAGTAAACAGCAGCAGCAACTAATTCTGAGTCGGGAACAGTTGGAGCGGATTTTTGCGGGCGGAGAAGGAGGAGGCGGAGGAGTCCAGTCCAGTTGCGGGAGTTCGGGAGAGAGTCGTCGGAGTCGTCTGTTGGACCCACTCCTGAGTCCGAGCGGCGCCGGAGAGGGGAGTCGGTACCTGAGTGTGGAGAAGTCGAGCGATGACCTGTGGAAGCATCTGGTGGCCTTGGATCAGGCCCAGAGGGGCGGAGGCGGGGCGGTCGGCGGAGTCTATCCCTGGCTGGTGACGCAGGACACGAGTTCCTCGGAGGTGTCCGAGACGGACCTGGAGGGCTCTCGGATCGCCTGTTTCGAGATCGGCGGGGAGAAGCGACTCTGCTTCGCCCAGCTGATCAGTCTGGTCCTCCGCTCCGTCTCCCTCCCGGAGATCTACGAGACGGTGGCCGCCCTCAACATCAACTGTCCCACGTGCACTCCGGACCAGCTGGCCATCCTGAAGGCCTGCGGGGTCCTCCCCTCCTCCGCAGCCAGCTGTGGCCTCATCACCAAGACGGACGCCCAGCGCCTGTCCAACATTCTCCTCCGGCCGCCCCGGCCCCGTCTCCTCCCCTCCCCCAAGCCCCCCACTTTTGGGAGGGGACTCTCCGTCTCCTCCCCTCCACTCTCTACGGGTCCCTCCTCGGCTCACTCCCTCTCCTCATCAAAATCCGCAGCTACCTCTTCTCTCAGTGACCATGATCCTCCCTCTACTGATACAAAGACCAGTCAGACGACTGCAACAACACAAGACACCTCAAATGTGACGCTCCATAGATTGTCAGGGACGAGCAGGAGTGAGAGCGGAGACAGGAGCAGAGTCCATGTCCCACGGAGGTCCCACTCCTCGGACCCTCTCGACAGCCCTCAGCCCCCTTCCAAGGCGGAGAGGAGTCCCCAAGCCATCCCCGTCTATCACGAGTGCTTCGGTCGCTGTCGGGGTCGCTTTCACGGAGACCGCTATCTGGATCCGGAGTCCTGCTGCGTGGAGTGCGCGGACTGCGGGGAGCTCATGCCGCCCTTCCGGTTTGTGACTCACTCTCACCGGGACCAGGAGACCCGGACCTGTCACTGGGGCTTCGATCTGATCCATTGGCGCGCCTACCTGAAACTGGGGGAGGAGTGGGAGATGGACGAGGACGTCCGCCGGCGTCTGGACGAGCTCAAGAGTCGATTCAAGACGCCGGGTCCCGACTCCAGGACCCGCAGGACTGGTCCTCAGTCGACGGGTAGTCTCAACCCGCTGCTCCTGCGGAAGTTGCACCTGGCAGCCTCGGTCGCCGCCCAGGGAGCTCCCTCCGACCCCCTTCACCAGAGCACACCTGCGCCACCTGGCCGCAGTTCCCGGACGGGCTCTCCCTCTGCATCCTCTGCATTTAAACGAAAATATCCGGTGAGTGTTTTGCAGAATATATATATACGTACGTGTATGCACGACTGCACTTACATACGTACGTTTTTTATGTCTACATGTTCTTCTGCAAACTTTACAAAGATATAAAATACTCGGGATACAGGATGGATATATATATATAATGGCAAAATCCACAACATATTACAGGAGATACATATTACCGCAAAATCCGATGGATGTCCGGTGTTTATTTAAAATTTTACTTGACTGCATATTTAATAGCCAACCTTGGTTTTTCCCCGACCTCGATATATAATCTGCGCAGCCTTGTTTTATACTGTCATTCGACCCTTTTCACTCATATAATAGCGGTAGCTGGGGCGGCCATTATGGTATGTCTTTCGATTGGAGCACATTGGAGAAAATGGTAGTGAAAATTGTTATATACGTTATATATATATATATAAAATACGTATACATATATATATGTATGTATATATTTAACTGGCTTTTTCTTAGGCAAAAATTTCTTGGGGGGGGGAAGTCTGAGGAGAGGCGTCCTCTCCCAGGTCTGGAAGGGGGCACAGATTTCTGTGGGGCGAGCGAAATTTTTTTCGAAAAATGATTAAAAATAGCTATTTTTTGCGGATTAGCTAAAAATTATGCAATTTTAATCTAATTTTGAGCTAAGGGGGGTCCATTTTTTGGTCATTTTTCGACTTTGTCTGATCTCGCTAATTGTTATACATATATATTGTTATATACATATTTTATTGTCCAAACAGGACATTTTAACGAATTTTTAAAATTAAATTAAATTTTAATTGGTAAGAAATTTTAATATACATGTATAGATACTTCAAAAATTCATTAAAATTTTTTAAAGACCTAATTTAAAATTCCTACGAATCACAGTTCGGAAACATAAAATTAATATGATATCACGTATAAAGCTTGGACGGGTTCATTTTGCCATTCGTGAGATTTCTCTGGCGCACGTGAAAAAGTGACAACGTTTCTAATTTCCTGGGCCAGTATAAAAAGCGGACGCGGACTCGGGGTATAAAAAGCGGAAGCGGACGCGGACGTAAGGTATAAAAAGCGGACGTCACTTTTCGGTATAATCCGCGTACACGGACGAAAGGTATAATTTGTGGAAGCGGACGCGGACGTGAGGTATAAAACGCCGACACAAAACGGACGCTAATATAATCTGCTTGCAGCATAAAGTAATCAGGTTTCATAAATGAGTTTTACACAAAGAACCACTTTTAATAGAACTTTAGCCCTAAAACGTGTGGACGACGTCATAAAATAGCTGCAATAATTTACAATTATAAGAAAAATATTTCACTCTCACTTTGGCTCAGGTTTCACATACTCTGGGGTTACCCTGAAGTTTTTGGGGTTAGGTTAACCTTAAAAACTATAAAATATGAAACTGCGAGCGAAATGTAAAAACTACGAACGAAATCTTGTAGAAATTACAAGACGCAATCTTTTCTACATCTACGCTTGTACAAAACCTTTGTTCTATGTATCATCCACAAAAAGATTCCCCCAGTTTCTGCGAGAAATTGTAAGGAAGTTTTCCCACATTGATTTAAACTAGTTGAAAGAACTAAATTAACTCAATCCTTTTTGTACAAGGGTAGAAGACTTAACCAGATTATTTCTGTTAACTTGTTTGGTGAAAACAGTGATATAAAAAAATTAAATTTGAAAATTTTATTGGCTTATCGGTTTTCGCAAAAGGTATTATATACTTTACAAAAAATTTTCTAAAATGTTTAATTTTTTAAAATATGTATTTTGAATTTTTATTTTTTCGTTAGCATCGATGATGCTGGACATTTTTGCTGTTTGTCAACATCTGATAGTTATGCATTAAAGTTGAAACTTTTTTAAAACTTAGAAAACTTAGTTAAAACTCAGATGCTGACAAACAGCAAAAATGTCCATATAAAAGCAGCACCGAGCCAACCAGCTATAATGTGAGAGCAGGGATTATGGAAAATTTTTAATTTTTCTGTGGCCCTATTTCTTTAAAGATTAGATTAGATTTATTTTAGATTTTATTTTATTTTAGATTTTGGATTTAAACGGATTAGATTAAAATTAGCACTTAATCGTACCATTTTAATGTTTAACGAAATAGGGCTCCTTGAACGAAATTGTTGACTAGTTTCACCAAACAAGTTAACTGAAATAATCTGGTTAAGTCTTCTACCATTGTACAAAAAGGATTGAGTTAATTTTAATTCTTTCAACTAGTTTAAATCAATGCGGGAAAACTTCCTTACAATTTCTCGCAGAAACTGGGGGAATCTTTTTGTGGATAATACATAGAACAAAGGTTATACTTTGGGTTACTTTGGGTTCGGGACAGTCGACCCATGGGAACCATAGGTCAACTCCAGCAGGATAGACTTCCCACTGTGATGCCTCACTTTGAGGCTTTGCGTCCCGGTTAAGTAAAAGTCCGTAGTGACTGAGTCCATTCATCGAAGGCTGCATCCGGGACCAGTTCGTCGATGCCGAGGTCGCACATGTGGCACATTACATTACACAATACAATTCGTACATTACAGCACATTGCACTGACAGCACAATGCAACAGATTACCGTACAATTACATACAGCAAAACAGTACACAACAATTTACTGAACAAGGTTAAATATATATATACCGGAATAACTAAAAGAGCCCTACCGAGCTCTACAAAAACTGCTCGGGTACATACCCACTTATACCGAAACAGACTATTTGCTGCCTATCATAAAAGAAGGCTTTAGCAACTCACAAATGAAGGGTCTGGGTAAAACCCGGCTCCGGCCCCGGCCCCGGCCCCGGCGCACATGGGTAAAACCCGGCCCCGGCCCCAGTCCGGCGCACACAGAGTTTAATAAGTGGGTAAAACCCGGCGCACTAGCCCGGCGCACTTATAGTGTAAATTCTTATGCAGTATAACAGAGGTGTATGTGTCATTACGCATATGTGTAAAGATTTAAGGCGTAGTTTATTACGCATATGTGTAAAGATTTAAGGCGTAGTTTATGAGTTGAGCATTATATTTATACTTTACAGAGTGTTACGCAACCTTTTCTAGCCATTTTGTATTAATTCATGGTTGGTACTTATGAAAATAAATAATTTTGAAATATATGAAGTATATTTTGTAAGAATCGATTAAAAACCTTAAACTTATTCCAATATTATTAATTCCTAAAACATTCCTAAAGTTTAAAAAAAATTTAAGTTTTACGTTTTCCAAGGGGCACATCAAGGAGAACTGGAAAATTTTGGTTGTATGTCTTATACCCCCATAGTAAACTCTGCAAGGTAATAATTTTTGAATGTTAAAATTTAAATTATATATCGTCATTTTCTTTATCTGGTGTAACTATGTCAGCAAAATTTCGTGAATGCTTTTTAAATTACGTATTGTTTCTAAATATTGTTTCAAATTGTTTTAAAAGTTTGTGGTGTATGGTAAAAATAAATTCAAAACTTGCTGTGCATTTATTTCATTAAATGCAAATGTTTCATTAAACGCAATGTAAAAGAACAAATAGGCCCCTAAAAGGGACATTATTCCGCAACAGAGCCTTTCCACGAAAGTCGCTGAAGCCGCTGAATCCCCACTAGTTATCGCTCCCCTGAAATGTAGAAGCTTAGGGTTTTCCAATGTTCCATTATGGGATTATGGGTGAAGTATGGAGTCCGCACGAAAGGGGGGGGCTACGAACGGGTTGGCACTACATCGTCGGATAGAGCTGCTTCCCCCCACCTTAGCCAACATATCACAGTAAAAAGTTGGCCCCTAAAAGGGACAATATTCCGCTGCGGAGGCGGAGTACTTTTTACCAAGTTAGGCATTAAGCAGTAGTGTTGTTTGACCGGCCCTGTCCAGACCAGCAGGCCGGCTGTCTGCCGGTGATAGACCCAGGTGGGTACAGTGGGCCGCCGGCCGGCAGCCGAGAACAGGCCCGCCGGCCGGCCGGTGACAATCCGGTCGGTGAGATACAGAACGGTCGGTTGTCCAATGACAGGGTGGTCGTTCTAACGCGAACCGGCCGGGTAGCAGATGACAGTTATTTGAGGCCTGTCGCCTTGAGCTAGTTACGTCTGGCTTGAAAATGTCCAATATCTTATAGCTTTTGTTGCATTTTGGATAGCAGGCGAATAGTGTCACCGGCCGGCCGGCCGTTTTTGGGAAAAAATTGGACCGTGAACAACGTTGCTAATCAGGAATCATGCATCCATTGTGAAGATAAACATAAGTATAGCTGAGTTTGACAGTTTTGCATTGCCGACAAATGAGACAAATTAAGACAAATGGTCCATATACAAGTAGCCGAACTGGCTTTTAAGGCCAGTTACAGAAAATACCTGATGCATATTTACTGGCGATTGTAACCAAGACTACGCACGTCAGCTGCAAAACTTAACTGCTCATGATGAAAGAATCTTCCGTCTGATTATTGAGAAACCGAAAGGCTAATTTGCATAAATGATTACACTGTGGTGCTCTGCTGAACACAACTTTTAACAAGGGGGGCTTTGAATTCTTATCCGAAAAGCGGAAAAGCCCCCTCTACTGCAAAATTGCAATAAAACCATTTAAAACATTTTAAGTAAACAAAAAAACGTTAATTGCGTAATTTCAGAGTCCCGTTTTGCGTTAGCAATCTTCTAAGCCCCCTCCGGCTAAAAAAAGGTGCTAACTTTTAATAGTGAACATAGCGACTTGAGAACAGAATTGCAAAATTGCATGTGTTTCCAGTCCATTACCCGAAAAATATGTAATTATGTGACTTAACTGTGAAAAAATCATAATGAAAACAAAACTATGCGTATATATACTTTTCCATTGTTGCAACGGATTATTTATACTGTTTGCATTACAGTAAGTTACACACAAACACAATGTATTTTGTATTTGCATGCACAATACACACGTATATGCACGTGTTTAATTGCGCCGGGTTTTCTAAACATTGGGGCCGGGTTTTACCCTGCGCCGGGGCCGGGGCCGGGGCCGTGTTTTACCCACCTAAAACAAACGCATGCGCCGGGGCCGGGGCCGTGTTTTACCCAGGTGCGCCGGGGCCGGGGCCGGAGCCGGGGCCGGGTTTTACCCACACCCCAAATGAAGACTACGGATCCTAACAAAAAAAACACGGATCAGCTCGAATACAGACACAGACAGAAGTCACATTTTTCTCATGAACTAAGCCCACCACCAAAGGATGGTAATACCTTTGAAAAGCAGGAGAATAGGTATGAATATCACACATAAACTCCGCTCTCCACCATAGTTGCATCACCCTTATCCGATAAGGTAGCCCTTTCGAGCTCCTTCCGGAGTTGGGATCAGCGCATAATTGTCGCAAAGTGCTACGCAGTCCCCGGTGTTTAGTATACTCTCCACCGGGGAAAGAGAGTTCCCAGCTAAGATGAACTCCCCGCTGAGAAAAGGGAGCCTCCTAATCTTTAACCCCTACGGAGGAACGGGGTGTTCTCTCAGACTCTAAGCATGTTTAGAGCCAGGCCAGGGAATTAACCTCTAGTCTACCCTGGATTCTCAGGGATACAATAATAATACCGGCAAATTAACCGGGGCCGTATAAAAATTTTTGTTTTTGATGGGTATATAAAAAGTATATATTTAAAATCCGCTGTCAACTTAAAAATGGGGGTAAACAGAAAAGAGATGACAGCGGGGGCCTGCCATATCTGAGGCCAGGTTTCAGGAACCTGCCCCCCTGCCCCCACCGTGCGCAGCGCATGCAACCCGACCACAGGCCGCAGGCCACCAAGATAGCGTCGACGTGATGACAGTCCGCCAGACAGTCCAGTCTCCGCCACTCAGCTACCCACAACCCGCAGCCGGGTCCCACGCACCACAAACGACAGAGACAGCCGCAGCAGCAGCCACGTCCCGGCTCCTCCCACCCCCACCTAACAGCAGGGCGTCAAGGAGGGAAGCCAGGTTAGCCCTAAGAGCCGTCCGCCAGACAGCTCAGCAAGCCCAGCCTCAACCTCCCCTCTTCCCCGCTGTCGGCAGGAAGCGCCGTTGGCGGCGTCTACCACAGAGGCAAGCACTGAAACGCAACCTGAGCAAAGCAGGGGGCTATTGTCCACGCCTGACCCAAAAGGGTGTACAGGTACCACATCGCCGGTGCCCCACGATGTGGCGTTCCCCCATTAGCACAGGGGGACGCGCCCGATACCATAGCCCGTGTGGTTCCCCTTTCGGGGCGGGAACAAAGGTTATGTATAAGTCGTAGATGTAGAAAAGATTGCGTCTTGTAATTTCTACAAGATTTCGTTCGTAGTTTTTACATTTCGCTCGCAGTTTCATATTTTATAGTTTTTAAGGTTAACCTAACCCCAAAGACTTCAGGGTAACCCCAGAGTATGTGAAACTTGAGTCAAAGTGAGAGTGAAATATTTTTCTTATAATTGTAAATTATTGCAGCTATTTTATGACGTCGTCCAAACGTTTTAGGGCTAAAGTTCTATTAAAAGTGCTTCTTTGTGTAAAACTCATTTATGAAACCTGATTATTTTATGCTGCAAGCAGATTATATTAGCGTCCGTTTTGCGTACGCGTTTATCCTTCACTTCCGCGTCCGCGTTTGATACCTCGCGTCCGCGTCCGCAAATTATACCCCGCGTTCACGTCCGCGTTTTATACCGCAGTCCGCAGACACGTCCGCGTTTTATAGCCTTACGTCCGCGTCCACGTTTTATACCCCGCGTCTTAAGACGTTTCCGCGTCCGCGTCCGCTTTTTATACTGGCCCTAATTTCCTACGTTTAACACACGAGATCTCAACTTTGAGGTGAAATTACTCAATAACCGTAAGGCATACGACTTTAAATTTAAAAACGCGTTAAATATACCGTTTGGACAATATGTAAAAATTAGCGAGATTGGAGAAAGTCAAAAAATGGACCCTCCCTCAGGGGCGGATCCAGGGGGGGCGGCCCCCCGTCGCGATTCGAAGGTAGGAAAAATTAAGGAGTGAAAGGGCTAAACTTTTTAAAATGTTGAACTTTCGAATTTTCTTAAACTGCTTTCAGAATGTTTTACAACAATACCAAAATATTAAAATCAACATTAAAATTGATAGGATTAATGTATATAACAATTAACTTCAAAGTTCAATCTCTTAATTTTTCAATTCCTTAATTTCTTTGAATGGCTTTGAATTTCTCTTCTTGATTAGACAAAAGCATATATATAGCGCGGCGGGAAAAAACCCAATCCGATATGCGGGAAAAAACCCATCACCAGTGTGAGTCACCCATATGAGCTAGATCGGATTTTAATAGCCTATCTTAAAGAGCGTCCAAAACTACCCTTGAGCGTGTATTATTGTAGTTCCCCCTGCCTCTCAGCAAATTTTTTGGGACTTTGAAAATTTTATAATTTTTGGTCCCAACATGGGGGTCAGGCAGGGTCAACTTTGGGGGGTCACCCTGAACTACTGGAAAGACTTATCCCAAAACGGACTATAGTTTCACAGAGGATATGTCTCGAACTTCACGATGGTGTATGCAATTTGGCTCTAATGCCTGTGGTGCGACCTGGGGGTGACCTAGACTCGGCGGGAAAAAACCCATGTGCGGGAAAAAAACCCAAATTTCAAAATGAAATTTTTTTCTAACCATTAGCAGCAAAGGAAAAATTCATGCGTTTCTTAGCTCAGTGGAGCCTCCTGATTAATTTGGTATAGATTTTACCTAAGTTCGACCTTCTATGTGAGGTCCAGGTTGCCAAAATCTGAGATGGTGCCATTTCAAGCCAAATTTTCAAATTTCGCCAAAAACGCTAATTTTTCACTAAAATAGGTCGCGTTTGGCTTTAAATGCAATAAAAACACGTTTTCTATGTGATAGGATGCTTAAACCGCAGAAATTAAGCAAATTTCAAAAATTTCCAAAATTTGCCTATGTTTATATACGTGTTAAACATACGAAATTTCGAAAAGTCAATTTGACATGATTTTTTGCAAAAATATTGATAGTTTATGATTCAGATGTACTAAAAATGACCCGCTCTTTCGAATGGTATAGTCAAAACCGTTCTGGCGTGCTTGCAGCAAAAAATTCGGCTGGATTTTTTCCCGCCCATGGGTTTTTTCCCGCTTTGGGTTTTTTCCCCATCGGTTTGGTCGAAAATTTCTCACCAACCGTAAGTGATAGAGATGGCTCATTTTATGGCTCATTTTGAAGCTCTTCGCAAGGCCTCATGGTAGTTGTCGTTAGATTTTCGATTTGTCGCTTAATAAAAAAGTTACAGCCAAAATTCGAAAATTTGTGTTTTTTCCCGCCGCGCTATACGTAAAAGTACAATATATACATCTATATGTATACGTGACCATATATAATACACAATTACTGCATATGGACAACGCATATATATACACTTATATATCGTCTCTACATGCATATCCATAATTACGTGTTAAGACCTTAGTTTAAAGTGTACAGTGGTCAGCGAGAGAAGGGGCTGGTTTTTCTTAGGCTGGTGCGAGGCTGGGGCTGGTTTTTACCCACACCCCAAAAAGCGACCGAAAAATCGAAAAAATAAAATTTCTCAGATTTGGCTGAAACTGACCCAAAATGTTGCCAATGGTACCTAGTTTATTTGCGCAAAATATTACGCCAATACTTGTTCCCTTCAGCCGGTTACGATGGGCCAAAGTTGCCGTAATCGCGGTTTTGGCTGAAAATCGCTGATTTTTCGAACTTTCAGGGCTGTTGCGGTTCCTATTTTTCCTATTTTTTCCTATTTTTTCGAGACATTCCTATTTATTCCTATTTTCAGCCGAAATTCCTATTTTTTCCTATTTTTTTGTACTTGATCAGTTGTGAAGTGTAAATTTTCAATCTGGATCTTGGCTAGTTTTTTGCAACAGAACAAAAACTTACTATAAACTGTGAATGATGAAATAAATTTTGGGAAAATTTTGCGTCTCGGCGTAACTGTTTTTCTTGTTTCTAGATCGTCCTCGTTTTACCTTTGCTTATTAGTCCGCCAACTTACACTAGGTACCTTGGTACATATTTGCTTTGGGTTACTAAATTGTTCGTGTAAAAATAAGCTTTATACGGCCGTTTTGCAACAACATTTTCAATTTAAAAATTCTTTAATTATAAATGAGTCAGCACAGAATAAATTAAGTTCCCAAATGTTTCGTTGCACATCCACACTAGCTTTACTCATACGTTAACCTTGGGTGTTGGTGTTTTAGTTCTACCATTTTAGAAATGGTAGATTCCAACCCAAAGATAACGAAGTAGGAATATAAACAATTGCGGAGGGTGTGAGAGCGGGGTTCTCAGCAAAAAAGCTATTTTTGTAAATTGGAGAGAAAGTAGTAGTTTTCTTGAGCTCTTTGATCTGTTTCAGTAACTTTATCTTTCTGTCGCTAGAAAGAGTGCGAAAAAGACTAAAAGTTTTTCTCATTCCAGAACTAAAGTGTAGGCCAGAGATAGGCAAATTTTGTAACTTTACTGTTTGAAACGGTTTTTAAGCAATATATAAATGAAATCAGTCCGCTTTAGAAAATTTTCCGAAGTTTTTCAGAAAAATTCAAAAATTTTCGTAAATTTTAAATTTTACCGCTGATTTTTCTAGCATTTTCCAACTTACCAGAAAAAACTAGCGAGTTCTTCCGAAAGCTGCGGAAGACACAGAAAAAACATTTTTTCTAGTGATCGGTAGTCCCTTCCGGTGGCCATTCCTGTTTGAACTCAAAAAGTTTAAATAGCATCATCGCCCCAGATTTCCGATTGGCCGACTGGACAAGTATTTCACCTTCAAATATTAATTCGGCTATACAGTAAGTCTCCTGTAAGTGGTTCGAATTCCGAAAAATTGCGACACTACTGTTCGTCTAATTCAAAATCAGAGTTAAAGGTTTTCAGGTCATTTAAAATTCATTTAAGGTGGTAATCCTTTTGAGCACGTACCGTTGGTTGACTGCACAAATCAAGATGAAAGTTGATGAAACTTTCCAAAAATAATTTATCTTAGCGTTCTAACACCCTTCGCGCAATCTCGTTTCAAAAATTTGACATTTCAGCTTATTTCAGTTTTTGCTGGTTTTTGACGGTTGAACAGCTGCACAACTATGACTATTCATTTGAAAGATCTCATTGAGTTCTACATGTTTGCTTCTTAAAGTCTCTTTCTAGCTTTTCTCTATCAGGAGATAAAGCCAATTTTCTAATATTGGCGTCAAAAACTTGTCGTTTTTGCAGAAATAAAATGATCAATTATATGCTACTTGAACTACACAAGCCATAAAATTAAACTAGGGTGTCGATTCGAAGGTCTCACAAAGCCAATATTTGGAGGCATAATCATCTTCCAATTGCTATTCCCTTAGGTTACTATCATAAAAAATGTGTACATATAGTTTTTGCAAAAACACGACCAAATTTTCTCCTGAAAACAACAAATTAAGCCTTCATTTTAAGCCCGGGAATTCCTATTTTTTCCTATTTTTTGACCAAAAAGTTCCTATTTATTCCTATTTTTTGATGGTAAAATTCCTATTTTTATTCCTATTTTTTGGAAAACTCCGCGCAACAGCCCTGAACTTTGAATGGTCATAGCCACTAGCGTAGCCAGAAAATAATTTCGGGGGGGAATGCAAAATTTTTCCGGGGGGTCTCGGGGGCGGAGCCCCCCAGAAGCTGAAAAGTTTTTTATTTCGTGACCTTTGTGGAATTTTTACAGAGCATTCGTTGAGATCACTATAATATTTAAGGCGCAGTGCCTGTTTATGCACCTAAATAATGCAGAAGGTCGTCAAAGTAGACCAAATAGGTAATTTGTACTAATTTTTTAGTGCGAAACACGTATTATAATGGCATAATACACATATTTCGCGCCGAAGGCGCGAAAATTTTTTGAAAAATAGGCGCTTACACATGTGGCAGGAAAAAATTTCTGGGGGCAACACCATTTCGGGGGGGGGGATTCCCCCCATTCCCCCCCCGGCTACGCGCCTGGTCATATCTCATAAGTGGGTCTGGGATTTTGCTCATTTTTGAATGGACGTTGGTAGCATATAGATAAATAATATTTATAAAAATTGTGTGGTACTAAGGCATAATGAGGTAGCTAGGTCAAAAAATGTGGAAATGCACCTACTGAGCTTGCAGGCTTAAGCAAAGTTCGACCGTTGCAATCTGCGGAACATGAATGCTAGAAAACTCAAACTGGCAGGGATAGGTGCCCCATGTGTGGTGCCTGTATGGTTAAGATATGAACTGTCTGACTCTTTTCTATCGGCCTGAGCACAATTTTGATTGGTGAAGTCCTACGGCGACGTTAGTGGCAGAGTCGAAAATCACGAATCTTGCGATAACTCGTAGAATATACGGAGTTGAGCTCTAATATTTGGAGGTTTTACTTTTACGTCGGGTTGCCACAAGTGCTGAGAGTTTGAGCCAAATCGATTTTTGAAGGTTGTCCGGAAGTACAGGTAGCACAGTCGAATTTCTCAGAAATCGACTCATGTATATACGTATATATATATATATATATATATATATTGGTTGAAATTAATTAATTGAAGCGACGTTTAGTTTGCATTTTTGCTAGACCCCCCACTCAGATTTCTCAATCCCTGTTCCATCACGTGCTACTTTCACTTGATAGAAAAAAATCTTGTCGCAACCCGATTTTTCTTTTCCTTCTTTTCTTTCTTTCTCCAGGCCGTGTCCCAGTCAGTTTTTGCAATCCCAGCCTAGCCTAGGCAGCCTGATACTGCCTGGCACACAAATTAGGTTCTAGGTTTTTAGGCTCGACGACTTTTATATCATATGCATATAGTTTGGTTGCACAAAACACGCACTTATATATATACGTAGGTAAATACACAAATGTACATAGGCGCATAAGACATATATATATATACGTACGTACGTATATACGTATATACATATATAGTTAGTTAAGGGTGAGGGTAACCGGGTAAGCCTGGCTGGACTGAGCCGGTCGGGGCGTTTCCCACTTCTCCTGGCTTGCTTGATTCAGTCTCGAGGCTAGCCAGTGTTTTCATCCTCCCTATTCCCTTTGCAGACAGGGGCACGCGGGCTGAGCCCTATCTTTGCAAACTAGATATATATTATATTATGTATATGTACGAACATGTGTAGGTGTAGCTAGCTGGCTATGCGCAGACAAAAGTAGTATGTGTGTGTGTGTGGATTGGGGAAAATTTTGATTATATATATTCATACGTATATATTTGAGATGAGCTCAGGAATTCGGATTGTTTTTTGAGCATTCCCCTCCGCCGTGTAGATTTTGGCTGTATTGGTCAAGTAAACGTTGAGTGCGGTGGCCTGGTGGCGGGCGGGTGAGGAGGGGGACAGATATAAAGAGAGGGGCGAGACCGAGACAATACCCCGGCGTAGTTACATATATACGTATGTATATATTTCTAATCAGCCGAAGCTTGTGGGCTTGAGGATCATTTTCCTCCCACCAACCCTAACTTTTGATATTTTGATCAATAACTTTGAAATTTTGTATGGGTGCATACTGCAGGCTGATGAATTCAACAATTCAAAAATTTTAAAATTTTAAAAAGTTTTAAATTTTGGTTTGGTTATGGGGGGACCAAGGATAACCAAGTTTTTTTAAAAACTTGCTGAAAACTTGCATACAGGAGTTTTTAGTGGCGCTGAGCACGAATCAAAATCTGTTTTTCAATTCAGCTTTTCGTTAGCTCCAGTATAAGCTAAAGTTATAAGCTGAGCATGTAAGCTTATACGTACTGAGCTAACGAAAAGCTTAATCGAAAAACGGATTTTAGATTCGTGCTCAGTGCTCCTGAAAACCCCTGTATATAATATATGCAAGTTTTCAGCACAATTTTTAAAAAAAATTTTCGGTTCCCCTTGGTCCCTCCTTAAATTTTTTAAAGTTTTTAAAAATTTTAAAAATTGTGAATTCATCAGCCTCCAGTATATATGCACCCAGACAAAATTTCAAAGTTATTGGTCAAAAAATCAAACATTAGGGCAGCAGGGGGAAGCGCAAATGATCCGGGCTTAGGGGGTCCCAACTTTCAGGTAACAATGGTGTAGTGAGTGAGTTTTCTTAGATATAATATACTTTGTCTTAGTTGTATATATTTTTGGTTGGGTGTTGTGTATAAAATTTAGTTATATATACATGCCAGCATCACACAGGCACACGTTTCGTTTTTGTATTTTATATATACGTGCTAGCTAAGTATATATATACGTATGTATATAATATGTAGTGTTTTTTGTGAAAAACTTGTAAACTTTCTAGGATGCAAATGCAGTTTATATATATATATATATTTGTACAGTCCAGTCTAGTCTAGTCTTATTCTGGCACCTACGTATCATGTGTGTCTGTTATATGCATATATATATATATATATATATATATATATATATATATATCTATCTATATATATATATCTATATATATATGTATATAAGTAAAGTATATTAGTATATATGTATATAATTTGTCATGTCTAGAATATACGTTATATCGCGTGTAGAGCTGCATTGCATTGTATATATATTATATAGGTTTACTGTACGTATTCACGGACTTCCTGTAAGAACACTACAGGATTTCTGTCTCTGCCAGCCAACACAGTTTTTGATCGTACGTGCTCACTGTAATGTAGAGGGAGCGTATCCGTATCCGAGACACTTTTAGCCGTCCCAGAAATACAATTCAATTCCATAAATATATATATATATATATATATATATATATATGCTGTTGAATTATATTGTTGGAGAAGTGTACGTATCTGCGTGTGCAGTATATACGTATAGATATACGTACGTAGTTATTGTAATCCTCTTTACACGTATTTCCACACTGTTCTAGGTGACGTTTCTGGATCTGTTCAGTCAACAACAACAGCAGCAGCAGCAGCAGGATGTTTTGACGAAGAGGCTGCGACTGGCGAGGACAGTGTTGGGATCAGGAGGGACCATCTCGGAAGGAGGAGGAGGAGGAGGGACCGTCCCTGATGTGTTGTCCTCGGGCAGTCCCCCTGTAGTCTACCTCCAGTCCTCGTCCAAGTCCTCGGGGAAGTCGGATCCGGACTCTGGGAGGAGCGACCTCCTGGACCCGAGTGGACTCCTCTATGCCGCCGCCGCTCTACACTACCAGCCATTCCTATTGCCCTGTTCCCTGGCGGAGAGTCTACCACTGAAACCAGAACGGTAACTGGCTAGCTAGACAAATATATATATATACCAACCTATTTCTTAGTTAGTTATTGCATGTGTGGTTTATCATGGGGGTGAGCTATAAATGCACTTCGGTGGCAGTGGCATTGTGAATAGAGCAAATTAGTCTAAGTGAGTTAACGGTAGGTAAGGAATTATTGGATGCGGTAAATTCGCTGGTGGTGCAATTAATTGTGGTGATCCGGCTTGTTCAACTGGCACCTAGTTGAACCAGTGTGTGATCAAGTCGCTCCTGGTTAGAGGGCTCCCATTTCAGGGTATTTTTTAGGGTTTTTTCGGGGAGGGGCGCTTACCAGGAGGCCCCGGGCCCGGAGGGGGAGAAATTTTCGGGGGGATTGTTTTGCAATATGAGCTAAAAATTGGTATTTTTTGGCCTATTTTACGCGTATAAAGGCAGAAAGTTCTCAAAAATGCCAGCATTTAAGCTTAAAATAGCCATTTGTACGAAAAAAAATTAAGTTTTGCCTTTTTTGGCAAACATTTGGGCCCCCAAAAAATCCCGGGGGAGGGAAAGCAAGAATCCCGGGAGGGGGCGCAGTGTTTTTGCTCAAAAACGCTTGTAATTACACACTTTTTCTGGAAAATAGCAAAAACTTTTTGGCGACTGTGTAACATTACACAGAAATTTTGGACAAGTTTTGCCAAATAGTAGGAAGTTTTTCCAATGCGCATTAATTTGTTTTCCCATATTTTCCGTTTCTGGGGGGCTTCGCCCTTCTACAGACCCCCTTCTCCCAGACCTCATTCTATCCCATTTCTTATATTTTATTTTTAGTGTTGTATACGGAAAAACTCGCTTTTTCTGTTTATATATAATACTTAACAATCGGTTCGTATTTTCTACATTTGTTCATTCATTCACTTCCCTTCAGATAAATTTGAGAATAGGCTTTCATGACATGACATCATACGACTTTCTTCTTTTCTTATTTTCAAATAAAGCAGTTCCTTCAGATAATTTCTCAGTGAAAAGTACTAATTTAGACAAATATATCATAGGGGTCGCGGTAGCGACCCCTATAATATGAGTGAAAATGGTCGAATGACCGTGTAAAACAAGGCTGCGCAGAAGCTGCGCAGATTCCTGCGCAGATTATGTGCGCAAAAAATTGTACGTGTCGAGTTTAGTATATTGGCCAAGTTTCATCCCCGTACCACTTTCCGTTAAAAAGTTGCGCCAAAAATCGCTTACGAGAGATGTTTTTTTTCCGGTTCTCCGCTTTGACGTCTGGTAAGGGGGTTTTGTAGCTTTAATAACAACAGATAGAAAAATTTTTGCCTATGAAAATTATATATATTCTTGGAGTACGCAACAAAAATAAGCCGATAGGCTAGTTTTTATGCCTCCCAGAGCCGGAAAAAATTTTTGGCGGGGGGCCAAAGTCGGCCAAAACGCTAAAATGGCCAAAAAGTATGCTTCAAAGGCGCCGTAATAAGTCAGACTGGGCTATATATGGGGCAATACTGCCTATATGGCTGAATAGGACACATATCAGGGTCGTTGAATTGCTATATGATTTTCCGGCCCTGAGCGTAGTTTTTGGGTACTGGCCTGCCAAAGTTGGTGAATTTTGGGTCAACTTTGAACTTAGTTTTTTCGCTTATTTTGCGACCTGGAAGCCTCAAATCTTGCATACAAAGGTTTTTGCGGACGGAGAATCGATTCCCGCTATCAATTGTGCTGCCCTACTGACCCAAGTTGCTGGGCTGGTTCCACTTTGCCGTCTGGAGGGTCATGTCGGCAACCGCTACCTGGAGGCCCATACTGGGCTCTACTTGGCCTCTCAAAACTTTCTCTATAGGGGTTTTCTGGTGCGCCCAGCTCATATCCGGTGTCCGTTTTGCCGTCCGACTCATCCATCTTGCTGGGCTGTTTCCACTTTGTTGTCTGGAGGGTCATGTCGGCAACCGTTTCCTGGAGGTCCATACTAGGCTCTACTTGGCCTCTCAAAACTTTCTCTATAGGGGTTTTCTGGTGCGCCCAGCTCATTTCCGGTGTCCGTTTTGCTGCACAACGCACCCATTTTGCTGGGCTGGCTCCACTTGACCGTCTGAGGGATCAGGTCGGTAAGGGGTCAGGTGGTCCAAAATGAAATTTTTCAAAAGTGGTCAAATTTGGTACCAAATGAAAGCCCTAAGTGAGCTGAGCAACTTTTGTCATAGAATTGCATGCTCAAAGTGGCTGTAGAGTGCTGTGGTCTGGGCTTATTCTAGGAATTTTTTCTTGGGGGGGCTTCTTGGGGGGGCCCCCCCCAAAGGTCCGAGGGGCAAGGAATTTTTGGGGGGGGGGCAAAATTTTTTCGAAAAATATGCTAAAAATAGCGCTGTTTTTCTGGCATATACTATAAAAGTTGATTTTTATAGCAAAAATAAGCAGATTTAGTGTTGAAAAGGGCAAAAACTGAGTAAAAATGTCCGGCGAAGCCGGAAAATTTTTGAAAATTTGGCCTTCTGAGCGATTTTTTCAGGGCAAAATTTGGTACCAAAAGGGGCACCCACTTTTTTGGGGGGGGGGCGATTTTGGGGGGGGGGACGGGTGTTTATGGGGGGGGCCCACCCCCCCCCCCCCCACTAGAATACGCCCAGGTGGTGGGGTGGGGTGGGGTCTTAGGCGATTTTCGGTCAAAAATGAAGTTTTTCAAAAGTCGTCAAATTTGGTACCAAATGAAAGCCCTAAGTGAGCTGATCAACTTTTGTCATAGAATTGCATGCTCAAAGTGGCTGTAGAGTGCTGTGGTGGGGTGGGGTGGGGACGTAAGCGATTTTGGGTCAAATATGAAATTTTCCAAAAGTGGTCAAAATAGTATGCTTGCGCATGGTGTTCGGAAATATATTATGTTGGTTCTTTTTTGCGCATACATATGTAAAAGAATGGAAAACAAGAACCAAAAATGCTCCTTCGTCGCATGTAAAATACATATAAGTACTCTCAGGCAGGTTGTACAAACACGGAAACTAGCCTGTAAAATGCATATGAGTGGCGTTGAGGTTGTAAATTAAGGAAAACAAGTTGCAACGGCTTAACATATGAGCCTGTCCTACAACGAGGCTCATATTGGCGTCACAGTGCAGCCATCTTAAAGATCATCAGGTCATCATATTAAAGAAAAAACGAATGAATAGACATAACATGTTAATATTGTGGCTTGAAAGAAATGGACAGAACGAAGTGAACTGCGACACCTCAAGTTTAACTGTACATATGCAAGCTGATGTTTCCCGAAACACCATGGCACCTACTACTTCCGGAAGCACTATAGTACACCTACTGTATTCTCGGAACACTATGACACACTACTCTCACATACGTAATGCTTTCCCCACATGGCTCTGAGTCAGAGCGCAGAGTGGCATGCCGTATAATGCGTATGCACAGTATAATGTCTTAGCGACAAGATGTGTGAAGGACAATTTTGTAATGAAAAGCTTTACGTGCTATTTATATGAAGGTCAAATTTCGACAAATTATATTATGACATACGCCAATATGAGTCTCGTTGTAGGACAGGCTCATATGATAAGCCGTTGCAACTTGTTTTCCTTAATTTACAACCTCAACGCCACTCATATGCATTTTCCAGGCTAGTTTCCGTGTTTGTACAACCTGCCTGAGAGTACTCATATGTATTTTACATGCGACGAAGGAGCATTTTTGGTTCTTGTATAGTCTATGCCAGATTAATTTTATAACTTGTTTCCATTACGGATTTTTTCTACGGGGTTCGTCTTCGTAAATCCCGTTACTCCGCCGAAATCTTTAAACATCCGTCGCAACCACGTCAACTCTTCCGCTCGGCTAGTCAGAATGGCCTCCGCTCCGTCAGCAGGAAAAGACTTCCGCTTCTCGTATCACCAAACACCGCCGTATCTGGTCAAGGACCTACCTACTACGCACTAAGTCAGTCCCACGTACAGAGAACTGCACGCTTTGCTCTGCTAAGCAGAGAGCGCACGAAGAACTCTCAACAATTCGCTTTACTCAAAATTACAATCTGCAATTCTTCAGCAGCAACACCGACTAACAAAATAATATGTTTTGACTGCAACCACTTTATGGCAAACACAAATGCCAGTTTTTACAAAACAAAGGTTTAAGAATTTTAAGAAGAGAAGTCATGTTTTGACCTGATGAAAACTTTACCCAAAGATTAGAAAATTTGAGAAAGGGGGGGAAAGATAAATTGGAATATATATTAAACAAAACCCACGTTACATTTCTAAATTTCGCCCTCATTTTTGAGGGGCTTGAATAAACACAGCACTATTCAACTCTACTAGAAATGTCTTCAAATTCCGGAAGCAAAATTAGCTGTTTTCCAGCAAACCTTTGTGCTATAGAAGGCCTTTCAAGAAAAAATTTTGCTAGTTATTTAAAGTTATTTAATTTGTTCTATCAAGTCAAAATCATCCCAACTAAATCTTGTTGCTGTTTTTCCTTTCTCTAGCTACGCAGCACGGACCCATGAATGCAGCTCGTTGCGTTATAATTGCTTAATTTTTTAACTTTGTCTTGTTGATTTGGTGAAGCTTCACCAATTTTTGCTGTAAATTTAGTTTTCAATATTCACTTATAAAGAAGCTGCTTTGTCCCCAATAGTTAGTCCCCATTGCCAATAAACTTATGTACAAACGTGCATATATATACGTGGTAAACAAAACGGAAGAAAATTAGAAAATTTTTTAGGTAGTTACACAGTTTTTTCTGAAAAATAGCAAAAATTTTGGGCGAAGTGTGTAGCATTACACATAAGCCGTCGGCAAAAAACACTGAGGGGGCGATTTTGGGGTGGGAAGGCGTTTTCGGGGGGGGGGGGGTAAGATCAATTTCGGGGGGAGGCCGCCCCCTCCCCCGGTAAAAAATACCATGTCCCATTTTGGTTAACGTTATTACAGACATGGGATATCCAGTGGTGAGATTAGTGATGGCTGCTGCCGCCGTTGGGACAGAGCTCTCCCAAAAACTAGGAGGAGGACTAGCAAGAGAAATGCCCTTGCAAAGGGAATATATACGAGTTATGCTCTCAACATTTAAATTGTCAAGGACAAGATTTAATATGTCAAATATGAGCAGAGGACAGACAAGATGCACGTATTACGTATAAACGGGTAACATGGCCGCTACATTTCTCTTTGATTGAGTTTTATGTCTTCCATGTATGCAATCTAGAATTGACGCTAGAGGAGCAAGCATTCAGTAATTTAAATTTTTGACTTATCTACAAAGCTACGTACGTGTAGATAGTGGCTGCGGGCAGGCGTTTTTGATTATTTCTTTATGATTACATACATATTTTGGTCAGTTAGTATGGTTGGTTGAAGGGCGGCGGATGTTGTGGTGACTGTGGTACTTCTGTTTCAGAGCGCTGAAGGGAGACTCGTCAGGCTCGGACTTGATCCTGTCCACCTCCTCGGGGAAATTGACAGTGGATGGGATCAAGAGGGAGAAGTCTGTCCCCTCTGCCCGAACGGAGGTGATCTGCTATGGCGGGGATGAGAGGAGCAAACCTCTGACTGACGGCAGCCTCACTCCCGGTCGCGTACCTCCCAAGTCCGCCGGAGCCCTCGACCTTCTTGCAGATAATCTCTTCATTCGACGTGATATCGGAGGTCAAAGCGAGCAGAGGTGTGCACAGTTATATATATGGGTTTTGATTAGTAGTTTCATAACTGTAACATATACATTATATATATGTATTGTATTATTATATGTACTATATGTATACGTTATCTTTTTACGATTTACGATTTATTATACCAGCTAACAAACCAACAGGAAAAAACAAATCAATATTATCTAACTGGCATATGACAATTTTCAAAGTTAAAGTAGCAACTAAATATAGTTAACTATAACTATAACTTAATAGTTAACTAAATTTTAAATGGGCCAGTAGGGTTCGGGTTGGGCCGAAGGTCGACTGCTGTTGTTAACCCGACCCCCAGGGCAAGCCTGAAACTTTATATTTGCGATTGTAGGGATACAGATTGTACAACATCATCAGGCAAACTATTCCAGTATTTAATGACTCTTTGTGAGAAGAAATGCTTTCTTCAAGGACCTCATCATGGCCCCGGCCGGGGCCGGGGCCTGGAAATTGGGGGTCCAAATCGAAAATTTTCAAAAATTTTCTGGAAAATTTAAATTTTGCAATAATTTTTGATATACAAACGTTACTATATTTGTTTTCATTCATATCGGCGGGAAAACAAACAATTTGTAACACTTTTTGACTTTCGAAAATTCAAAATTTTGGTCAAAAAATGTCAAATTTACAAAATTTTGCTAATTTTTGGCCCCGGGGCCGAGGCCGGGCCCCGGTGCATCCCTAATTTTTTAAGGTGAAAACGCAAAAGATCGCCGTTTTCAAGCTTAAAATGAGCTAAAAGTCCTTAAATTAGCTAAAAACTGAGAAAGTTTTTGAAAATTTGACCTCGTAAACTTAATTCTTCGACACTTTTGGTCGAGCTCCAAAAAGTGGGTGGTAAAAACGTTAAAGGTTTGCCCCTGGAGATTTCTCTTTTCTGCCACAGGACATGGTGTGCCTGTGCTCATTCCGGGATTCTCAGTAGAGCCGGAGTATCACCTCAAATTTTGACTGCATCAGTGGAAGGGGAGCCGGCCCTTCTGTACAGACTCCTTTTACCTTCCCACCGTAGTGGTACCCATTTACCGACCTGTTAAGGATGGACAACTGGGTTGGCTGGAGCCGGTGGGGCTTGCTGAAAAGTGGGGAGCTTCCGCAACCCCCCCCCCCACCCCACCCATTAAAAATGCCGGGCATCTGGGCTTATTCTAGGGAATTTTTAGGGGGCCTAGGTGTAGGGTTGGTTTTTTCCGGAAAAAAGATTGTCCAGGCAGTTACTATGGGCAATTTTCAGAAAATATTGCAATTTGTCAGCATAACTGCAAGGATGTAGTTGTGCTCGTTTATAGGGTTGGTTTTTTCCGGAAAAAAGATTGTCGGAAAAAACCTTTGTTCGGTTTTTTCCATTTTTCCTTTTTTTCCGTTCACCCCAAAATTCACCAATGTGCTAAACGTTGCGTTATTTCATATTTCTACATGCATGGAAGCAGTTTTCAAGATATTTCATAGCCCCACCGGGTAGTGCACTTACACAAGCGCTTACAAAGGTTCAAATATTGATTACAGGAATCTTCAGCAGACGATACTGTAGTGTAGAGTCAACTACAAGTGACTAGGTGGCAACATCAGGGTATTTTTTACAGGAGGGGGGGGGGCGGGGGGGCCCCCCCGAAATTGACCTTCCCCCCCCGAAAATGCCTTCCCCCCCGAAATCGCCCCCACCCGGGATTTTTGCTTCCCCCCCCCGGGATTTTTTGGAGGCTTAAATTTTTGCCAAAAATAGGCCAATTTTCAAAAAATTTCCGGCTTCGCCGGAGATTTTTTCGAAAAAATAGCTATTTTTAGCTTAAATCCTGGCATTTTTGAGAACTTTTTGCGTTTCACCATGCAAAATACGCCAAAAAATACCAATTTTTGGCTCATTTTTGCAAAAAATTCCCCCCCCCGAAAATTTCTCCCCCCCCCGGACCCGGGGGGGGGCCCGGGAAGCCCCCCCCCCCCCGAAAAAAATGCCTAAAAAATACCCTGAACATTGGTTACGTTTTGCAACCTTTCAATTACGTATACTGTTTACACATCAGGGTCTTCGTTCAGATTCCAACCAGTTACTCTTTCTTTCTATTTCTCGGATAGGACTTGTCTAGGCTGGGCTGCAGACCTTTCAACGCTTTCAAAAAATTGCGGTCTATGTTAGGCCTGTCTTGACTGTGCTTAGCTTAGCCTTCTAGGGGAAACAGTGGAGTGAGGTACGGTAACTGCCTTACATAGCATAGCTTAGCATCAGACTCAGCCCCCCCCCTTTCATGCTTTCATTTTTTTCATAATTACGTATATTCATTCCCGGGGCAGTCTCCAGGGAGGCTGGACTGGGCCTGGAGTTGTCCTGGATACTTTTTAGCTGACAGTGCGCAGATAGACCCTGACTGAGAGGAGCCCCCCTCACTCTCTGACGTTGGAGACTTAGTATATTCTAACTCTCCCTGAGTGAGCTGGAAAACCGGGCTAGCTATCCTTCCTCGCTTTCCTTTCTTTCCTTCTTTCTTTTTACTGTTGCTAGGAGGAGTTCTGTGCAAAAGGCTTGTGCACATACAAAACCTAGATAAGTACAGTGAACCTGCCTACAATAGACAGATAGACTGCTTAGGTTGCGCTTGTTGTGAATTTAAGTATGGAGCTAGCATTCCTGTTGGCCGCCTACGCAGCCTAATTACGTATGTATATACTTATTTAGTAATTGCTTAATGCTTTGGAACTATATACCTACAGGAAATAGTTAGATACTGCGCTCTTGTTTGTATATCTATAGGTAGGTAGGCATTAGTGGAGATGCACCGGGGCCAGAACCTAGAAATTGGTGGTCCGAATCAAAACTTCAAAGTTCCTTAAAAAATTCAGATTTTGCTGCCATTTCTGGAAAACACGCAATTGTCGTTTTTCATTCAAGTCCATGAAGCACGATTTGTAACAATTTAATCAGTTTTTGACTTTCAAACTTTCAATGACTACTGTAGCCGGAGCATCTTCGCATCCCTAGTAGTCAGAATGTACTATTAGTTCCTCACCCATGTCTACCCCCGAAATCGGCCCTCCCGGAATTTTTGCTTCCGCCCGGGATTTTTTGAGTGCCCTAATTTTCCCGAAAAATAGGCAAATTTTGAAAGGTGTCCGGCTTCACCCTAGATTTTTTCGTAAAAGTGGCTATATTTAGCCTAAATCCAGGCATTTTTGAGAATGTTTTGCTTCTTCACTTGCAAATTACGCCAATAATGTCATTTTTGGCTCATTTTTGAGCAAAACAATGTCCCCCGGAAAATCCCCCTGGCTCGTCCGTAAAGCCCACCCTAAAAATCACGAAAAATACCCTGTACATATATGCATACGCATAATATGAAACTACATACCATAACTTATCCAAATTCATGAAAACTCTGCAATGCAACGATACGTTGATACTCCACTATATATATATATATATATATATATATATATATATATATATATATATATATATATATATATATATATATACAGGGTTGATTGTTGTTCTGTTACGCAGTTGTTGTGCATGGTTCTGTGTTTCAGAGTCCGCCCAGGGGAGTCGAGGACTCCGCCGGCGCTGGAGAGCATTCGGGGGAGTGGTGGCGCTCGTCGATCCGAGCCCTCCCCTCTCCTCTCGGGGCCCCTGCCGCCGTCCACTGCGGCCCTGTCCCAGGAGTCTCCTCTGCCTCTGTCTACCTCGTCCTCCTCCTCCTCCTCGGGCGGGGGGATTGTCCATCATCGACCCCGTTGTGGGACTACAGGGACGGGAGGTCTGACGCCGCACGAGCCTCCGAAGAAGTTTCTGCTCCACAAGGCCCAGGCTGCCTCTGAGGACACGAGTCCGACCATCTCCGTCTGCGACGAGGAGGAGGAGGAGGAGGAGAGTCGTCGGAATGTGGACGTGGAGGAGGAGGAGAGGACTCCCCCAGAGACGACTCACTCCGGTTCTGGGCAGCTCCTCCGCGCCTCCAAGTCCCTCACCGAAATGTCTCCGATGTCGGAACACAGTGGATCGCTCCTCTCCTCGCCTAAAGCAAAGGACATCCACGGTGCGTATTTTCCTCGGTCTATATAGGTTAGGTATACATATTGTTGTATCCAGTATATACGTACATCCGTTTTTTTCAGAATGCTAGGTAAATAGTGGAAGTTGAGTCTTTAAGTTTCTGGACACTGCTGACTAGGGATGATGGTTACTGGGGAAAAAAACTGATGGAAATCACGTTTTCACGTTTCATGGAAATTTTCTGGGTTTTTGCAGCCTTAGAAAAATCGCCAGATTACTGTAAGTTTGAAAAGCTTTAGCAAATTTTCAGAAAAATTAAAATTTTTGAAATTTTTTGAAAAATTCTAAAAATCTTAGTGGGGGTGGGAAGGTCACTAAGTCTTAAAAGTGCTCAAAAAATCCAGTTGAGCATCCGAAAATACGTTTTGAAACAAAGCTTCCGGCATAGCCGGAAAATATTTAAAATTTTTGACCAAAAATCGTTAAAATCTGGCAGTTTCAGGCACGTCAAATGACGCAACTGAAATTTGCCCTGACGCTTGCCTGACGCAGATTTGAACTTCAACTTGAGAATTTATTGTGCAAAAGTTATTCGAAAAATCGTGCTTCATAGGTGATAGAATTTTTCCACTGAGGGATGCGCGAAAGCCGGCGAGAAGGAGGTTGCGGACAAGAGGGGGGGGGCGCTCCTCCTCCTCCACAGCAGTGATTTTTTTGCTCAAAAAAGTGCGCAATGACACACTTTTTTCTGAAATGAGCAAAAAATTTTGAGCTTTTGCCTGTGCGCACGCGTGCGCACTTTTTCCAGCGGAACAAAGAGAAAATTACTGAAAATTTCATAGTTGTTCTAAGTGCTCAGAAAAATTGCTTCTGGCACTCAATTTCACAAAAATCTCTAGTGTGACCTAACATTAAACATGCTAACATTAGTATTTAAACACACGTGGCCTAATATGTGTAATCTAGCCTGTATGTGCAACTCGCGTTGCATATTCATGTTATAAATATAAATACGTACGTAACTGATTGCCTAATTTTAATATTTGTTTGGTAGTTTTTGGAGAAGCTACACACACGTTAATATAAACTTTAACAGGAGGTTTCGTGCCAGCTAGGTTTATGTGTTTTATCCGTGTTTTCTTACCCACCGGCGCTTCAAAAAAGCATTTAAAAATAAGAGATGCTCTGGGCTGAGCCCTCAAAATTACCAAGCCAAAGATAGGAGAACCTTTAATTATTTTATGAAAACTAAGTAATTTTCGATGAAATTTCAAAACAGCATTTATTTTGTTTTTATGAAAAGCAGTGAGGATTTAATTTAAACAAAAGAGCAGTATTCAAAAATTATTTGAATTTTTCTCTTGCAAATAACTTAATCTATTGTTTCAGAGTGCTCCGTCCCCCAGACCTCCCGTTCCGAAGTTAGTTGAGTCTGCTAATCCACATTAAGTTCTGCTATCTTATAACCTGCAGCTCTAGGTTTTTTGGTCAAGAATAGCGTCGTTTGCAGAAATGAACAATAGTTTTGACGACGCCAAAATAAAAATGACGACAGAATGACCAAGCCAAAATGTGGAAGTAGCACTCAAATTTAACTTAACAATAATGCAAAGTTTCTATTACGTTTTAACAGGGATTTTTCAAAAAATTCTCAAATTTTGGGGGCTTCCGCCCCCAAACCCCCGCTCTATATATATTGTCTTAGTGATGTTAAGCTTCGACGATGTTTGAACAGTCAATCAGTATATCTATTGTATATATACGAAGCCACAGGCTACGAGTCTTTATGCTACATACTTCAATTGCATTTTTTGATGCTAGTTTCGCTGAATATTTTCTTTAAAAACTTTCTCTTCGGATTATCTCAGCTAGCATAGAATGAGAGCTTATATACGTATACGTATGTACCAGGATAGGATAAGAACGTTTATTGCATAAATGTTATAACTACTGGAGGGCAGCCCTGTCGTTGCGATTTGAGGTAAGTAAAAGCAAACAGGAAAAACAGAAAAAGCATGTCAACAAAATTTCGTGAGCGTTTATATACGTATATTTCCAACGTTTTTTACCAGATTTTTGGATAGAAAAAGCTTAAAATGTCGTGCGAGTTTAGCAAAAAATTCCTATTTTTCCCTTCAAAAAGGGTATAGTCAAGCGGGAAAAAAAAACCCACTTTTTTTTTCTTGGACCAGAACTTTCGACTGGTTTGGGTTAGCACGACCTTGATACTATATTTAATCGGGGTTTGCCCTAAGCTTTCGAATGAGGTATAGTTTGTCTCTCTAGACCCTGCCGTTATGGAGAAATTAAAGTTTTCCGTGCCGGGAAAAAAAACCCAATGCGGGAAAAAAAACCCATCGGCGGGGAAAAAAAACCCACCCGGATTTTTTGCTGGAAGCGTGCCAGAACAATTTTGACGGTGCCATTCGAAAGAGCGGGTTGTTTTTAGTAGGTCTACATCGAAAAATACCAACATTTTTGAAAAATTTCAGAAAAAATTGAATTTTGAAAATTTTGTATGTTTAACACGTAAACATAGGTAAATTTTGGAAATTTTTTAAAAGTGTTTATTTTTGGCAGTTTAAGCATCCTATCGTGTAGAAAACGTGTTTTTCCTGTATTTAGAGCCAAACTAGACCCATTTTAAGGCAAAAATAAGCATTTTTGGCCAAAATTGAAATTTTGGCTTGAAATGGCACCATGTCCGATTTAGACCCCCTGGACCACCCATAACAGAACGAACCCGGGTAAAACCTATACCAACTTAATCTATAGGCTCTATTAAACAAATGTATGTATTAGTTTGACCTTTCCTGCTAACGGTTAGAAAAATATTCAATTTTGAAAAGTGGGTTTTTTTTCCCGCCGATGGGTTTTTTTTTCCCGCCAACTCTAGGTCACCCCCAGGTCGCACCGGAGGGGTTAGAGCAGTGTGGCATATATCATCATGAAGCCCAACAGATGCCCTACACATACATACTATCCGCTTTGGTCTAGGTCTTGCCAGTAGTTCAGGGTGGCCAGCCAAAGTTTGCCAAATTTCGGCACTTGGACGGACCAAAATTTTCGAAAATTTCAAAGTCCCAAAAAATTTGCAGGGAAGCAGTGGGAACAACAATAATGCAGCCTCTAGGGTTATTTTTGACGCTCTTCAAGATAGGCTATTAAAATCCTATATAGCTCATACCGGTAAGCCCACACTGGAGGTGGGTTTTTTTTTCCCGCATATTAAAATGGGTTTTTTTTCCCCGCTTGACTATAAACTTTTAAAATGAAAAGAATTAAAGATTTAAAGGACGATTTCATCTAAAAAGCAAAAATTTCTTCAACTTCTGGGGGGCTCCGCCCCCAGACCCCCCCACATTGTATCGGGTTGTTCTCGTCATTGTTAATGCTCAAAGACATGATACATACATAGACACCAGATATTTGTATTATATGAGTACGTAAGTTAGATATATATTCGCGGGACAATGCGAAATATGAAGCAACACACGCCAACAAGGTAAAATTCAACCAAAATTACGAATATAGCCTAAAATCAAAACAAAACTGCATTTCTGCAAAACTTTATTTTTGACGTTGGACAAATAAAAATGACGCTCAGAAGTCAGAAAATAAAAATGACGAAAATTTGATGAAATCCGATTTTGAAAAAACCGCTGCTGCAGCTCTGAAAGTTGTAGAAAGGCCATGCAATTACTAATACATACAAAACAGCAATTTTAAGCTAAATTATAGCATTTTTCCTGCTACGCGCACTTTTTAGCAAATTGCGCAAAAATTTCTGGGGTAGTGTGCAGAAGAGCGCAAAAGTGTCCGAGCAAAAAACACTGCTCCACAGTAAACTCGGGCCATTTTCTACTCGTCTGAAACGTGTATGGGGGGCATATTAGCCCATCCACTGATGTGGAGAGTTGTTTGTTTTGTGCTGGATTGTGATGTGTATGTGTGTGTATGTGTGTGTGTGTCTTGTTTTAGAGCTGAGCATGGACGCCCTGCTGGAGCGCTACGTGAAGGAGGAGTCCGCCCTGAAACTGATCCGATCTCGCATCGCGGACTCACAGCGCTGTCTGGAGACTCAGGTGGATCACTTGATGGCTCAGAATCGCTCTATGGCACAGGTACACATACACACACAGTTGATACGATTATCATTGCTCATCTCTCCATTAGAGTAACTGGTTTCCCGTAGTCAAAACGCTTTTTCGAAAGAATGATAACCTGTGTGTCTGTTTACCATTTGGTTCTTACATATTATATATATGAGTGCAGCCGGTCCGGAAATCTGTGTACTGTATCTTGCTGTGTGCTTTTTAGGAAGTTGAATTTCTCCGGCACAATCTGGCCCTGAGCCTGAGCACTGGAGGGACCGGATCCGCCCTCGCGACGACGCCCGGCGGAACGGGTCTGGATCTGCTGGTTCCTTCCCCCGCTCTGGGCTCCTATCCCTTTTCCTCATTTCTGTCCGGGGTGGGTGGTCCGAGTGGTCTCAGTTCCGCGGCCGCTCTCTATCTGATGAAGACTCGTCTCGCGGCGGCCTCCGCGCACCACCTCCTCCAGCCTCCTCCTTCTTCCACTGGCGGCGCCCCAACCATGACCCAGACCGCCCACATTCCCCCTCTGGGATCCGCTGACTATCTGGACAGAAAACTCTTTCTCCCACAGTTTAGAGCCCTCTAACAGTTCCCAGCACATCCCTCTCCCTTCGTTCCTGCCCTGTCTTCTTCCCCTGCTTCATTGCTGTGTTAGATGTCAATGTTTTTTGGCTTTTTTGCATGGTAAAGGGACTACTTACAAGTAACAATTGGCCTGTAAAGCTCAAGCCAAGTTTCTTCTATATATCTAATGCTCTGGAATTCTAAAAATGCAAGAAAATTAGAAGCAGCTAACACGACAATTGATGATTTGTTGTTTTTGACTGTCTCAGAAGTACCTTTCACCCCCGGCCCCCCCATCCCAGCGTGTCTTTCCTTCCCGCCAGTTGTGTTTTGGTAGTGTAAGTTGTGCTTTTTTTCGTTATACGGTTTTCTGTGCTTTGCTGCATGTGTTGTTTTCTTTTCTGCGCATTATGCTCTGTGCGTGCGCGAGGAATTAGTGACCTCACTCTGCCACTCAGGCTAGCAAGCAAATGTCGTCGTTTTACTTAAAACTCTTGTGTTTGTCTGACGGTATAGGTACGTATAGAAATTGCAAACAGACTGAAAAGGAAATGAATTTCTGTTGCTTCGGTTTTTTCTTCTAAAGGAAAGACGTATTTCTTTGAGGAATATGTACATGTACGTGTCTATTTGCCTTTTGTTCCTGTTGTTCTTGTTTTGCTGCTGCTACTAGTGCTCTGGTCCTACGTAACGTACAATTTCCTTTTGATGTTCTTATAAATATTCTATAATTTTCTGTCGAATGTATTTATATATAGTTTTAGTGTTTCTACGTTAGGGACTGACACTGACTATCCTGTCTGTATATGTAGAGTTTATTTTGAAGTTTGCAGTAAATTATTGTTTTAGCGGTTACACAATGCCTGTTGCTGAAAATGTGCATTTTCTGTGTATGTAAAATTAGTTGATCGTATGTGTATCGTTGTATATCTGTGCTACGAACTCTTTATTGTGCTAAACTTCAGTTCATGGTATATTGTCGTTACTGTATCTGTGTGGATTGAAAACAGCCTGTAGCTTTTCTTAGCAGATTTTTCTCGTGATTCTTCAAAGATTAATCAAAAATATTTTGGGTATGTTCCTCGCCCCATTTGCTGTTCCATTCCATACACCTGGGTTTATTTTACTGGGGGGGCGGGGGGTTATTTTTGGGTTCCCCCCCCCACTCGAGCACCTCCCCCCTCACTCGGCCCCACCCCCACTTTTTTGGGCTTCCCCCCCACTCACCCTAAGGTGCCCAGAAATTGCCAAATTTTTAGGATTTTTGGTCAAAATTTACAAAATTTTTCCGGCTTCGCCGGATTTTTTTGGTCAAAATCGCCTTTTTTAGTGCTAAAACTTGATTTTTGAGCACTTTTAAGCATACTTATAGCAGTGTATGTGGAAAACAGGCTATTTATACAGCATTTTTAGCATTTTTGGCCCGTTTTATTCCAACCCAACCCCCCCACTAGTGGGTGGGGGGGGGGCGTCCCCCCCACTCTCCCCCCCCCCACTTATTTTTGCCTAAAAAAAACCCAGTACACACATGGTTGCGGTACTCTGTGCCCGGTGACTTGGGTTTGCCACTACGGACTGATTTGATGGTAGTTGTTCGCGTAGTTTGTAGTTTTAGTCACGCATTTTGGCAATTTTGGCATCTGTTTTTGCAACTTTTTTCGTTTTTTGAACAATCTTATTTGGTTGGTACAGTGTTTTCTGCAGCTTTCTGCAGCCACATTATTTTGCAGACAAAACTCTTGAAAAGAACTTCAGTATATTGAAAGAAAGCTGTACCTTTTAAAATTGATAACGTACTATTGTACGTGGGATTGTATGCTTAAGATATGCAGGAGATAGACAGGTAACTTGTTAGGTAGGTACTGTATTTGGGTTGCTGTATTACGGGATATAGTAGTAGTAGTAGTAGTAGTAGTGTCATAGTTTCTGTGGAATTCGTTAGTGGTATGATATCCTCCTTCTCTCCGACCTGCCCTTCGACGTGCTGTTCCTGTTCGTTGTTTCAGTGACTTCTTGATTCTTATCGCAGTGCACTTCCAACTTTTCAGTAGTTGCAATCATCAGTTCAGTAGGTTCTATTTGACTCCATTTGCTGCTGCTTGTCCGTTTTCGTTGCACTCTTCGCGCCATCTTTGCGTATATTATCATAATTTCACTTGACTTTTGACCTAACTTGACGGTTGACGGATTGAACCATGGGGATCCTTCCTCGGTGTTGTAGACAGATGACGCGCGACTCCCACCCCCTTAATAACATCTCTTTTCTTGGATATTTATTGTCATGATGCTTAATTATATGATGCCTAGGCTCGAACATTGTTAATTAAAAGTGAGTGTTAGCAAGAGTATATAATATTAATACATAAGAGTATGACAAACGTCGTACGCTATGTATTATTAGCTCGCTACATCCGATGCGCGCAATCGGCTGACCCCCCCCACAACTTGTCAAAGAAATTTGACCGCTATGCTTGCACGCAACAGACGCACTTTGAGCCAACTGACTATTTTTCTGTTTGAGCTTCAGCGAGCAAGCATAGCGCGCGAATTTGTTTTGATCAGGGAGGGTCTAATTTATGGGGGGGGGTCATCGACAGCGTGCAGAGGATGTAGCGAGCTGATAATACATAGCGTACGACGCTTGCCATACTCTTATGTATTATATACTCTTGGTGTTAGTTTGCAACCCTTAAAATCGTATCACCGCTTGCTGGTTTTAAACAAAGGAATGAATGAGAGTTCTTGACATTGATGTTTTTGCATAATACTATGATTGTTTGAGCGGCAGAAATGTAATGGTATTAATTTTTGAAAGTATTTTCTTGGTATCAAAAAGTTATTGACACTCAGTTTTGTGAAGGAAACGGGAATTCATCCAAACGTAATGACATCTTTGCTAATTTTAGTAGTGTATACGTTTGGAACATTTTCTGGTTTTGTTTAAGGCTTCTGTTGCTGCCAACTTACTCGTAGCATTGTACTTTTTCAGCTAATTTCGGAGTACATGATTTTATTGTATGATTGACTTTTCCTTTAATGTGGATTTATCTAGCTAACTCTAAATCTATGTATGTCTGTGGTTGCTTATGTGTTTCTCGTATTTATTCGTAGTGCACTCGTCTGTTCTACTGTGCACCTATTCTTCTATGTTGCGCGGATTTTTTAATTGTTATGTGCCTGCAACAATACATTTTGTCGTCTTCATTTTTTGTTTTTGTTTCGCTTATCTTGTAACGCGTTTTTTGTGAAATTTTTGAACAGAACGAAATCTTCAGGAAATTTTGATAGATACGGTCAAGTTCTTTGTAGCTTTTATTCGCAGATAGCGGCGAATTTGTCGTGATGATCTATACATAAAATCTGTATTGTGCAATGGCCATTTTTGTGATCTGCCAATAATGGCTAGCGCTAGTTGCTACTGCTGTTTGTGTAACACGTTTGCAATGTCCTTCGAGATGAATTTGTGCATCCTATACTACTTTTATTATTTTTGTTCTTTTTTCTTTATTCTTTGTATTATTTGAGTATGATAGTTGGTTTTAATGTTGTCTCGTCACATTTAGAACTATTAAAGAGAACCAGTGGTCTTTTCACTGTATGCCGAAATAAGTTTTTGGCCCAATGTTTAGTTTTGCAAAGGGGCGTGGGCGAAAGCAAGACTTTGAAACATGACGTGAGCGATTCCGACTTTTCACTGAAAACCGTCTTCCTGGACAGCAACGCTTTGCACGAGAGCAGACCTTGCGAAGCTCAGGACGCTCATAACACAGTCCACCCACAGTGCAGTGCAGTTCTGTTGCAAGCTTCCAATTCGACGTCAGAAGCAATCCTTCTATGACTTGAAAATACGTCTAACTTTTCTGTATAGGACTTGCTCTGCTAGTTCACCCACCGCTACTTGGCCCGATCAGGAGTTATATAATTATGTATAATGTACTCTTGGCCCAATTAACTTACTGACCGCCCCGTATTCTACAAGTTTCGGCAATCGCAATGTTACTACCTACGGAAAGGGCTGGAAGTCTACGGTACCTACATACCGATGGATAAACACAAAGCTTAGATTTGACGAAATCTGTGAACTGCAATTTAAGCTTTGAAATTGGCCAATTAATGACAAATGATGGAAGGAATTGGATTGGAGGAATTGAGAAAACAAAATTGTATTTTCTGGAGTACATCTATATCATAGCAGTGTAGGGTTGTTCGGGTGCTGGTCCCGCAGATGCCATTTTATTTTTGGGGGGCTGGCCTAACACGAGACCCGGGGCCAGTGTCGGGCATGACCCCAAGCAGGCCCTCGGGTTCTTCAGGCATTCCGTTTTCTCTTTCAAGTGAAGAGTATGATACATATAATAGAAACTTGTATGTTTAGTGTAGTGTGAGTCATTTCTCTATACAGAAGCCCTATCGTCAACATAGGGCTAGCTTAGGGCAGATTTTTTGCATTCGGATTATGCAAATTAGGTTTTAGAGCCTATTTAAGCAGCAGAGCTGAGAGCCGTCGCGCAGTCTTCGGCTGTCAGCAATATAAACGGTTGCAGATCTTTGAGCACCAGCGTCGCTTGGTAGCTACACATTAGGGAATTAGGAAAGGCACTAGCTTGCGCTTGCGCTCATAAGTTCAGCCCGACATGGTAAGCATTGGTAGAGTTGTGCCGTTAGGATATTTTCCAGGCCTGGCCCGGGCTTGCTGAACCGACCGGGCCGCGCCCGAAGGCCCGATTGAAGGCCCGGTAGCGCCGGGCCTCCGCGGCTGACCGGGCCCGGTCCCGGGCCGGGCCTGTCGATCCAACAAGCGGGCCTGGGCCGGGCCCGGCACGGAGCCCGAGGCCCGATTCAAGGTCCGGGCACAACGCTAGGCATAGGTCTGCTCTCTCTAATCAGGGAAGACAAGTGAAATTGTAAACAAAACCTGGAGCTTGGAGCTTCCAATATTCTAAGGAGCTTCCAACAAAACCAATTTCGCAACTGAATTAAGGAAAGGTCTACAAAGGAATACTGCCCCTTTTGGGGCCTACTTGTTGCAATTACGGATTAAATCTGGCAATCTGGCAATTAAATCTAAATAATTTGACAACTGTTACATCTAACTAAAGCTTCTAACGCTAATGCATTTTTGTGTAAATTGCATCTGTAAATTATTAAATCTTGATTAAAGTCAGTATCAATAAACAAAGAAGCGTGTATGCTTCGTGCTGCATTATTTAACGGCAAAAATGTCTTGCATTATTACAAATTGTGTATCGTTTTTGCGAAAAACGATTTTCAGAAGAACCAAAAAATTTGGATATTCTGCTTTTGCTACTGTTATAAATTTTGTTATTTCGGTGTTTTACGTTACTACCAAGAGTGCATATTTACACTATATATAGGAAGAAGAGTAAGCCACTAGAGGGCTTCTCTTCTTGGCATTGCGTAACGGTACTCCGACCACAATACGCGAATGTTCCCCCGTTTGGTGGGGGGGGGGGGGGTAGCTCTCTTCGACAAAGCATACCCCCCTCCGTTTGGGGGGGGGTAGCAGAAAAGAGGTGGGGGGGTAGAGCAGAGGATTACGGTAGTTTTTGTTCTAATCGCAAATGGGTCCCCGTTTGGTGGGGAGTATGCAAAAGGGGTCCCCGTTTGGTGGGGGGGTAGGCAAAAGGGGTCCCCGTTTGGTTGGGGGGGGGGTAGCAATCAGAGGTCCCCGTTTGGGGGAGGGGGCCAACAGCCAATCAGATTCATCCAATCTTAGCCTGACTTGGCGACCCCCCCCCCCCGAACCGGGGACCCATTTTGCATACCCCCCCCCAAACGGGGACCCGTTTTGCATACCCCCCCACCAAACGGGGACCCCTTTTGCATACCCCCCCCCCCCCACCAAACGGGGACCCCTTTTGCGTACCCCCCCCCCACCAAACGGGGGTACATTCGCGTATTGTGGTCGGAGCACCGCTACGCAATGCCAAGAAGAGAAGCCCTCTAGTAGGGTTGTGCCGGTAAGAAATTTCTCGGGCCGGGCTCGGGTTCGGGCCGAACTGTTTCTTCGGTTCGGGCTCGGTTCGGGCCCGGGCCAGCCCGAGCCCGACCCGAAGCCCGAGGCCCGAGTCAAGGCCCGAGCGGCCCGAACCGATTCACGGCCCGAGCAGCCCGAGCGGCCCGAACGGCCCGAACCGATTCGCGGCCCGAGCAGCCCGAGCGGCCCGAACCGATTCGCGGCCCGACCAATACGAGCAGCCACAGGGCCCCAATCTCCCAAATCAATTCACGGCCAAATCGGACAGAACTGTGAGAGCATCCCTCTTACCATGGTCATGCCCCAAGTATATCAGCCCAAAATCAACATGACCAGACGCACAAACCTACACGACCTAAACCGACATAGTTACGCCGATCGTGATACAAAATAACCCTAAGCACCATCATCCTAACTTAAGTAAGCCCTTCAATCAACCAAACTGTTCCATTAAGCACTACCTGACGTAAAATTCAACGCAAACAGACATTTTTACCATATCAGATACAAAACCAAAAAATTTTTTGTAATTCCTTAATCCTCTTTGTATATTGGATTTGTCTTCTTTAGACAGACCAACCATTATCACCAAAAATTGAAAGCAAAAGGAACCAACCCGCACACACAGTATACACTTGAATTCAGACTAAAACTAGTCCTAGCAATGCCTAGCGTCAATACACCGTGAGAAAGTATGTCCATTCTCTAGCGGCATCTCAAAAATCAATAATTCCGGCTATATGCAAGAATTGGATATGAAGGCCCGAACGGCCCGAGCGGCCAGATTGGCCCGAGTGGCCCGAGCGGCCCGAACGGCCCGAGCGGCCCGACTCGGTTCGGGCTGGCAGAAGCACTCGGTTCGGGCTCGGTTCGGGCCGCTGAATTTATTTCTCGGGCCGGGCCGGCCCGGGGCCGGCCCGAGCCCGAGCCCGAACCGAGCCCGAGGCCCGATTCACGGCCCGAGCACAACCCTACCCTCTAGTGGCTTACTCTTCTTCTATAATATAAAGGAATAAATTATGGACTCTTGTTACTACTAATCCTGATCCTGCCAGACCTGTTGAATGAGAACAGTAATGTTCACGAGTTCACGATTATGCACCTTGTAGTAAGCTCTATTTAATTGAAGTGAAATTTACGAGTTCGAAAAGATCTGATATGGATACAGGTGAACAACATCTTAACAAATAACATTGAGTAACATTGAGGCATGACCTTGCACCTTGGCATTCCATAACAAATTGGTAAATACCAGGGGTCTGGGGGCGGACGCGGAGCCCCCAGAACACAAAGAAGTTTTTGGAAAAAAGGAAAAATTGGTACTGGAAACATTTAAAGCTTTTACTCTTACAACAGTGAATTTTCTCCCAAAATATTGTTGCGTCTAGCTTACGTCCCGTTAACATTTCGTTGCATTCGGATAATAAACTTTGCGTCCAGCCAGACGCACATCTGGACGCAAAAAACCCTGCTTCCAACTGCTATTCAGTAGGCTGCTGTCAATAGTGTCTCCCTTGAATTCTTGTCTGGCGGACAAAGATGTAATGTGCCGCCGAACATTTTCTCTAGGAAATTGTGTCTTTCTTAATAGTGTACGCTTTAGTAGGGCTATACCCGAGCCGTGTAGCGGGCTTCGGTTCGGGCGTTCGGGCTCTGGGCATTTTGTGTTGGGTCCTGCCCGGACCCGGCTCGGGCAGAAAGCCCGGCCCGCTACCGGGCCCGGTTTTAGTGGCCGGGTTCCGGGCCCACCGGGCCTGTCGGACTCACCTGGCCTACCGGGCTCATCGATCCTGCCTGACTCAGTTTGCGAATCTGGAACTTGCAGCGGCCCGGGCTTTGAACCGGGCCTAGTAGCCGGCTCCGGGCCCCGTCCGGTCAATTTCTTATAGGAGCTTTGGTTCTTGTTAAGGGGGAGAGGTCCACTTTTGAGGTAATTTTCTGATTTTCTCTGATGTCGCTGATTTTTACACATTTTATTGTTCAAACTGTAGGTATGTTTAGAAATTAAAGTCTTGCGGTTCTCGAGTAATTTTATCCTCAAATTTGAGGTCTACATGTAATTAAACATAAAAAATATATAAAGTTGTCATTTTTTGCGTGCGCCGAAAAATCTCAGAACAAACGTTAATGAATCTGGACAATTTATACATCAAGTTAATGCCGAAATATTAAGCTGCGTCACTCACTGTGGAATTAAATTTTAAATCTTCAAAATTAGTTAAAAGTTAAAAACTCACTAAAATTGCAGAAAAGCAAAAAACCACACCCATGCTCTATACCTGGATCAAAAGTAGTCCATTGGACAAAGTCGGGACATTTTAGCAGCCCAGCTCCTCAGCCGCTCGCCCTCTGAGATCGCAACCAAACGTTTCCCTGTTGGCCGCCACAGCCCATGTCAAGACAAAAGTCACTGTTGCTGCCTTCTGATACGCCAATTGTTTTTCTTTGGAGCTTTAAAGTTTCAGGGGGTTCTGGCTGTCTCAACTTAAGGTGGTAGTAGCACTACCGGGGTGGACTTTGAACAGATACTGTGAACTAAAAACTTAATCAATCGCTTTGAAATTTGGCATAATTGTTCTTTATTATGTTTTGCATCAGATGAGCTGATCTACGACGCTGCGGGGACTGGCTTGCTGTCTATACAATAGGTAATGTATTAAAAGCTTTAAACTTAAATATCTCCTTCAATCCTTTATGAAATCATTTGAAATTTTCAGTATATGGTTAGTTTACATATACGCTCAGGCCGTTTTTTTTAGTTTTTCGTAAAAGTGAGTTTTCTGTTTTTAGCGTGTTTTGAAAATTTGTAAAATTTATATCTTGCTTAATATTGCGTTTTTCCAAAAACCAAGAAAACGGCCTGAGCGTATGCTGATGCAAAACATATTTGCAAAATTTGGTCCATTTTGACTGAAGGAGTGACGAGAAAATCGAAAACAAAGATTCTGTAATTTTTCATTGTTTGCTTTGGTTTTTGAAATTTCCTATGCTTTCAAGCAGCTGCAAAGTGCTTTCTATTAAATAATGCACATAACTAACGCAAAAGGAACCGTTAAAACCCAATAGATTTAATTTTCGGATATACTGTTTTTACTTTACATTATGTGTGCAAACGGTCAACGTAATTTAGCTATATCAGCTATATATCAGCTATTCAGTTTCAACCGCTTGTAACTTTTGATAGAAACCACGTACAGAAGAGATATGCACATCATTTTAAAGCTCTTTTTATGCTCTTTCACATGGCATATTCAAATTTAGGATACAAGGCTTAAATAAAATTTTGATTATTTGCGCATGCGCTAAGCCATGATGGTAGCTAGCAAATTATGCACTCTCAGACACCAAAATTTTATGCAAAGATAGCCTGCCAACCAAACGTGTTTCACCACTAGTTTCGTCATGTTTGCTTCGTTTATGCCATGATTAGGTCGAAAATCCCGCTAGTGGTACTACCACCTTAAGAGATTTGGATTTGATACACAATTATGTTTAACTATGTGTACTTTCATGTTTTGATGGGGGTTCTTAAATTTTTTCAGGATATCTGATCCTCTACTCTCGTTTTAAGGTGGTGATTCCTTTTGGGCACATATTGTTATTTGGCGGCCTAAATCAAGGTGAAATTTGATGAAACTTTCCAAAATAAGTTCTTTTAGCGTTCTAACACCCTCCGCGCAATCCCGATTCAAACATTCGAGATTTCCGGCTAGAATTATTTTTGCCAATTTCTGAACGTTTGGCAGCAGCTATTCAGTTACAGCTATATTCATTCGAAAGATCTCACTGAGCTTCACATTTTTACTTTTTTAAAGCAAGTTTCTAGCTTTTCTCTACCGTGAGATATAGCCGATTTTCTTGTTTTTGCGTCGAAAACTTGTCATTTTTGCAGAAATCAAATAATCCAACATTTTTGAACTACGCAAGCCATACAATCAAACTAAGGGCGTCAATCTTAAGGTCTCACAGGGACAAATTATCCGACGCATGATCGTCTTCCAACAGCTATCCCGTAGGCTGCTATCATAAAAAATGGAGTTTTTGCAAAAAGACCAATTTTATTTCAAAGATTGTGGAGCATTCACCATGCAAGCTGGAGGGCTGCTACTGAACAAATGTGTTCTGCACAACTATACCCAGGGACGATTTTTAGTTGCTCCGATTGCATCTTTCTAGCTAAAGTAGTCGCTGGACAAATTTGGAAAAAGTAGGCAAAATACAGGTTACGCACACATTTCAGCTTATTTCTCTATAACGAAGAGCGATTTCACAATAAATAAAAAATCGTCCCCAGCTATTTGATGGAGGTATCGAATGATATAACCGATGTCTCGCGAAAAAATTTACTTCAGTCTGCAAAAAATCTGGAAAATTATACTTCTTCTAAAATGTGTTAAAAATATTTTAGAAAAGCAACATTAGTTTCGTGCATGCATTAAAGAGAAAATGTCAGGCTACATTTTGATATAAAATGGCTTCTTAACTCCAAGTAATGAATGAGTAATAATGGTGCAAACTTCGTGTGAACAAAGGGAATTACCACCTTAAGTGTTTGCTGGAGCTTCTGTGGGTTCTGGATTCCGGCAATTCCGAAAAGTGTGCGTGCGGTCTGGACTTAAATCTATTACGAAGTTGTCATTAGCTTTCGATTAATAACCGTATTGTGGACATTGGCTGTAGTAGACACACAATTTTGAGTTTTAATTTCTGAGAAAAGCCAGGAGGATCCGCCCCCAGTACACCCTGGTTATGCTACAAGTTTGATGACTAACACATGTACGTATAAACGTATATATACCATGACACGTTTGAAGGAAAAGATTCGCAACGTAGTCACGTAGCACGTGTGTACACCTGGCACTCCCACTAAATGAGCCAACTCCCAAATCGATTGAGCCAAACTTGTTAGGTCGTCCTGTGATTGAGCCAAGCATAATTAGGATTGAGCCGCCCTCTGTTAATTAGAAAAAGACGTTTTATTATGGGAGTGCTAAATGTCACTTATCACTCCCATGATTGAGCCATGCTTCGAAAATTTGTGCAAAAGTTCTACATAGTGACTATTGATTGAGCCACCAATTCATTTGCCGTTGCTTTCTTCCCTACACTAATAATTTAACTCCGAATATTCAAAATTACAGTTCGCTGATTACCGATGAATGTAAGAAAAAGCTAGCTAACAAAAGGCTTAATAACTGTCAGCTCAAATTCTATCTAAACTACTTTCTAATTTTTGGATTCGGAAATCGGATCGAATTTGAGATGGGAGGCACTGCGACTACATTGCATCAGATCGACTATCGAGCAGCTATTTATTAAGCTGGAAATGTTGTGATTCCGATTAGAGCCCCCTTTTGCATTAACGTGGTTTGTTTTGTCGCTAATAAGTTATTCGGCGAATAAAATGGTAGTTGCGGTGCGGACCGGTCATAGGTGTAACGGAGATGTGTGGTGGGGGTGGTCTGTAGTTCGACCAGGGGGGGCTCCCCCAAAATTTTCCGTCTCATTCACCCCCTCCCCCCGAGAATTTTTAACTTATCCTCCCCCGACTTTTGGCTACCCCTTGGCGCCAAAGAGCTGAAAATCGCCATTTTCTGAAAAATTTTTCTACATTTTAGCTTAAAATCGCTTTAAAACGCATGAAACCCTTGAACGATAAAAACAAGATTTGTTGTCTCCAAAAAGCGTTAAAATACAGAAATTTTTGCGTTTTTAGACCACTTTTGGATGAGCTGAGCTGAGGTCCCAAGTTGGGGGGATGTCTAAAATCGCATTTTCAGCCGTTTCTAATGCCAGAAAACATCCTAATATGTAGTAATTTCAACGTTAGACAGTGGTTTTAAACTCGAAAACCAGCCCGCCAACATGTTTCCAAGTCCAAAATAAGGTCAATATTGAATCAGAAAGTCCAATGTATATATATATATATATAATATATATATATACAATTAAAACGTGTATACATTTCTTGCAATAATAAGCACTTTAAACCAAAACTTTGGATTTTTTGAAAATGTTTTAACATTGGCCCCAAAAATCATACATCTTGGCTCAAACTAAATGTGTTCCAAATTGGCCAAAAATTAGGAATTATAAACTTTGAATAAATCTTCAAAACATTTCCACAGTTTGGCTTAAACTGATTTTATTGCGAGGCTCATTTTTCAACTCTCATGGAGGTCTTTCTGATTGAATATTCTTGTCATTAGAAACGGCTGAAATTGCGATTTTTGGCATTAAAAATGGAAAACAGTTTGGGGTGCTGTAAAAGGAGGGTCTTCGAAAACTTTTGGAGGAGGGTTTCCCCCACCTAAAATTTCCGTTACACCTATGATCTCCACTACATCCCTGGGTTTTCTTTAGTGCTGGGTGGGGGTGGGGGGCGCCCCCCCCCCACTTGACCCCTTCCCCCCACTTTTTTGGGCTTCTCCCCACTCACTATAAGGTGCCCAGAAAATGCCAAATTTTAAGGATTTTTGGTCAAAATTTTTAAAAATTTTCCGGCTTCCCGGAATTTTTTGGTAAAAAATCGTCAATTTTGATAATAAAGCTTGACTTTTGAGTACTTTCGAGCTTAGTTGTAGCAGTATATGTAGAAAATACGTAAGTTTTACGTTATTTTTAGCATTTTTAGCCCATTTTATATCCCCCACTTTTGGTCTTCCCACCACTTTCTCCCCACTTTTTTTGGCCTAGAGAAAACCCAGACACCTATATATATGTTTGCTAAATCGGTTTCTTTCACTAATTTCGCAATTATGCGTACAACTGGCGATTTTTCGAGGAAACTGCGGTTTACACTCTGGAAAAGGATTGGGTTTTCTTGATTTCAATCCTTTTCCAGACCAGAACTCAGTTCCTTAGATCCAATCGGATTTGAACTATATACGTATACGTATATACATAAGAAGCTGTACACGCCTTGCATATATAATGGAATTGCGGCTCATCGAATTATTTCATTGGGTAAGTGTTTTGTTTAGATGTTTATGGAATTTGCATATACGTATATGTTGGGTACTGGTACTACAGTGATTAGTCTTATTCAGGGGGATGCATTTTCGTGGTGGATCTGGGGTGGACCAGTGTTTTTTGCTCAAAAACGCGTGTAATTATATACACATTTTTTCTGAAAAATAGCAAAAAAATTTTGGAGAGGAGTGCAAGTACCGTAATACAGATAAACGTCCGTCGGCCAAAAACACTGGGGTGGACACGCTCCGACTATTTCGGATGTATCTACTATTATGCAACGACCCCTATAATATGTGTGAAAAGTGGCTGGAGACACTAAAAGAAGCTGCGCAAAATCCTGCGCAGATTTATTGCCAAAATTGTAGAGCACATCGAGTTTAGTATGTCTGGGAAGTTTCAGCCCCGTACACTTACCGTTAAAAAAGTTGTGCCCCGGACCGGTTATGGCGGCGATGATTTTCCGGTTTCTCCTATTTGATGGTGGTATTATGCATAATGTTCACCGCTTTCGCGTGAACTGCAGCGGCGGGCCAACCTAAAGGGCTATAGGGTATAGCAGTACCCTCTAAAAAATTTGAGAATCGCAACTTTTTTACAATTTCTAATGCAGCATGCAACCGTTTGCTGCCGTTTCTACGGCCAGATTAGGTCATGTTATGGGTTCAGGTGCCTTGACATAAAGAGAAGCTGACTATACGTATACTTCCACTGTATAAGCAAGTTTTAGCAGACAGCAAAGTGCACTTAGTATTCAGCATGGCCGAAATAAATAGCAATAAATAGCTTCATTAGCTGTTAGGCGCTAATAGGGGCAAACTGTGGCTCAACTTCAAGGATTTTGTTTTTCTGGCTTGTGTGCTAGCTCACTTTTTGTTGAAAAATAACCTTTTTTATTTTTAGGCGTTAAAAGCTAGCTAAGCGCAGTAAACATGGGGTCAAAATTTTTTTGTCTCCGATTTAGCAGAAAATGAGCTTATAGGGGTTATTTGACCTGCTGAATCCGAATATGAAATCCGTTTTTCGACATGACGCTTTCTTCATTCAGTATTCGCTTACAACTGTCTTAGAGCTTTTTGGAGCAATCTCCATCCATCGTTCGAGAAAGCAATATAGCATTAGCTGGAACTGAAAATGAACCAATTTCTCGAGTTCACTATTCATAGATGGAAGTTTTTGTGAATTCCGGGAACAGGTCGCATTTCTGGAATTTAGTTGTACACAAAGATTGTTCAGCTGATCAAGGCCTTTCGAGTCCAGACCCATGGCTGCATAACTGGGGTCATAACTGTTGGTGATGAAAAACATTTAAATCTGGAAGAATCTTGTTTTCGTGAATTTGGTAATCGAGTGCATTCTGGGAAATGATTGTATTGTTAAACGTGTTCAAATTGTCAAGGGCTTTTAAATGATAACCATATCATAAGCATCAAAATATTCCGGAAACTTTGAAAAACCGAAAATTACAAAAATTGGGTGCACTTTGGTTGAAAGAGATGTAAAAAGTGCGAAAGTATGCCACGGAACCAGATCTATTTGATCACGGAAACTAAATCTTAAATGTGCATAAATTTCAGAAAAACCTTTGAATATTTTAGATTTTCCGGGATTCCGGATTTTCCATGTCGTCTCCATTTCCGAACGATTAAAACATGTACATTGCTTGCTTAAAAATCCGACCAAAGTTGATTTTTCGGTTTTTTACCTTTGATTTTTCAATTTTATCTTATCTTTTTATAATTCTCCCTTCTCACTGTCTATCTTTTGTGTAGTTCTCACTTCTCACTAGGTCTTAAACTCCCAAAAAAACAAATTGGTATTTTTCAAAGGTGACAACACATCATGCTGCAGCTGCAGCTTCTGATACGGACTAATTATCATAATTATTCAATACGATTCAGATGCGAAGTTGAGTTTTTCAAGGTAATGGAATTCAGATTATGATTTCATTTCAAAATTATAATTCAGATTATGGTCGGATCGGATCGGTCTGATCCGGGGCTGGATCGGATCGGATCGGATCGGCGGTCATTTGCCGGATCGGATCGGTAGGTGATTTTGGTTGCCGATCCGATCCGATCCACATCACTAGAAAAAAACCCAGCCGAAATTTTTGCTGGAAGCATGTCAGAACAGTTTGATTACACCATTCGAAAGAGCGGGTCATTTTTAGTATATATATACATCTGCATCAAAAAATATCAATATTTTTGCAAAAATTCATGTCAAAATTTCGTCTGTTTAACACATAAACATAGGCAAATTTTGGAAATTTTTAAAAATTGTTTATTTTTGGCAGTTTAAGCATCCTATCGTGTAGAAAACGCGTTTTTCTTGTATTTAGAGCCAAACTAGACCCATTTTAAGGTAAAAATAAGCATTTTTTGCCAAAATAGAAATTTTGGTTTGAAATGGCGCCATCCATGTCCGATTTCGATCCCCCGGAGCACTCACAACAAAACCAACCCAGGTAAAACCTATACCTACTAATACCTACTGCTTCTGCGTGTATTTTAGCAGCGCGCCTCCTGCGTCTGCGTGCGTATTTTGACAGCGCGCACCGTGCGCCTTGCCTCTGCGTAGGTCCTTCATTTTGCCTTGCGTGGGTGCGTATAGGCGAGGCGTAGGCGAGGTATAGGCGTTGCCCATGCGTGGATTGGGCAGACAAAACCAACTTGTGAAGGCTCTACAAAACGCTACGCTAGGTGGAATTCTTTCTAAGTTTAAACTATTTTGCACCAAACCTAATAATTATTTTCTACTATGTGGCAAAAGACTAGCTAGCTTTTCCAACATTGAGCTTTTAGTGAAGTTCTTAGCCCCCCTTAACTACAGAATATCATGCATTTTTTGGGATTTCTGAGGTCCGAATTTTGGGGGTGGGTAAGGGTATAAATACCATTCCTTACAGTTCGGGGGTCGACCGCCGGTTTTCTAAAATTTACTCCCCCCCACCACCCTCCAATCAAAATTTCCGGTGAAACTATGACCGCAAGAAACAGCCCCATCTCTGCTTGGAATACTTCCGTCAACGCAAGCCGATCCGGTCTGGTATGTATATATACCTCATCTTTTTATCCAGCCACATACATATGTACCTGTGACCATAGGTGTAAGGTGGGGAGTTGGGTGGCTGCACCCCCAACCATTTTTTCAGTCCTCTCCCCACCTCAAATCTAGGGGCTATGAGTTATGACTATATATGAATCGTAGAAACAAACTAATGCCAACGTATAAAAATAAATACAATACAGTAATGCATTATAAACGTATATACATTCGGAGAAGACAACACTTACCCAGTCCAGATTCCACATTGTCTCCCAATTAAAATACAATATCCTGAGTTGAACTGAGGAACTAAGTTCTAGTCTGCAAAAGGATTGAAATTAAAGAAAATTCAACCCTTTTCCAGAGTACAAACCACAGATTCCTCGGATGAAATAATAAAATGTGGCATGTACAAAACAAATCCAAAACAATTTTCCAGGGAGCAAATGCTGTGAATAGATGAGTGGGTTGGCCTCTCAGGCGGAAGATTATATACACATTGGGGAATCATAGATGTAAAGATAAAGAGGGCAACCAGCCTCGCCGACCCCCCCCCCCTCCCACCTCCTATGATCGCGACTACCATTTTTTGGAGAATCTCAGGAAGAACGGATAATTGTGAGAATTGAACGACGTATATAAGACCACGAAAATGCAAAAAGCTAAAAAACCTAAATTTTGAATCTGTAGCGAGACGACCTACCTCCGGGAAGGGAGGGGGGCGACCGCGACGCCCACCCCCAAGCCAAATTGACAAAATGACTCGGGGAGCTAACACACCAGGAATGAGGGGTACTCTCCATCACATTTCGGGAGCCGACCGCCAAATTTTCAAAGTTTACCCTCCCCCAACCAAAATTTCCGGTGAAACTGAACACCATCACCCCCCGCCCCCACTTTACACCTATGACCCGCTGGAAAAACGAATTGTGAGAATTTAATAGAGAGTACAACCATTCAAAGGGGGACTCTAATTCACAGCATCTCCCATTCAATAAATAACTACTCAATTTGAAGCAATGCTTTCCGTTTCAATCCAACTAATCCATCCATATTTACAATTTAGTTAGAATTTAAACTGACATTTATTAAGCCTTTTGTTAGCTAGCTTTTTCTTACATTTACCGGTTATCAGCGAACTGTAATTTTGAAAATTCGGGGTTAAATTATTAATGTAGTGTAGAAAGCAACGGCAAATGAATTGGTGGCTCAATCAATAGTCACTATGTAGAACTTTTGCACAAATTTTCGAAGCATGGCTCAATCATGGGAGTGATAAGTGACATTTAGCACTCCCATAATAAAACGTCTTTTTCTAATTAACAAAGGGCGGCTCAATCCTAATTATGCTTGGCTCAATCACAAGACGACCTAACAAGTTTGGCTCAATCGATTTTGGAGTTGGCTCATTTAGTGGGAGTGCCAGGTGTACACACGTTCACGTAGCCGTAGGTACAGAGTGCTGGATACGGTTGTATTGATGCAGCCTAAGTTTTGATTTGATTCAGTTCGATTTTCTGTTCCCGACAAATGAACTGATTTGATTCAGTTCGATTTTATCAATTTGAAAGACTTGATTTTGATGCAGTTTTTACCAAAACTGAATTTTGATACGACTTTTGATTTTTCCAAATTCAAAGTCAGAACATATATTAAATTTTCATGACTTGCTTTGAAAACATTAAATCTTCATTTTTCATAATATTAAATGCGTATTGCTACCTTAGAGATTCTTACTTCCTGGCTTCAATGAATTCTTTGCACGCTAATCTTTATGAAATTTAGAGCTAATGCAAAAGATAATGATCCAGCTGTCTCGCGAAACGCAAAAGGTTACATTAAAGCAATAAACCATTCTTGTAAAAGACTGCCAATACATGCAGTCTTCTAAGCTAAAAATTCCTTGTTAAGGGGGGGGTCGCCGGGTACCAAATTTTATAGTCACCGATTTCGCTCATTTTTGGGTGTAATATACCCCCGTATGTGTCCAAAAACATGACACATTTTTAGAGTCCAGGGTCAATCCAGGTAAGAGATATTGCAGTTCAAATCCCTACAATTTAGTATTTACGCCACTATGCCTCGCTAAGGGCTTCGAAGACGTGTACACATAGGATGACAAAAGACTAAGGTATGGTCAATACATCAAATTGAAGCCTCTATCGTGGGCTATTTAGTGCTGTGCAAATGACAATGATACGTCAAGCAACGAGCGAGAAACGGCGTTTGAACCATTTGATCAAGCTCCTTCCGACTGTTATTTACTTCAAACTTTAATGCGGCTTAACTTTCTCATACTGCTTTGTAGAGACTTGGTGTAAGAAGATAAAATGTTCAGGACATCGAGAGCTTCAATTTGATATAAAATTTGGCTGTATTTGAAAAATTTGAAAATTTGTCATTTTTTGACTCTAGGTCTCCGTCATCGGACTAAGGCATGCGTCCACAGTTAAACACCAGCAATTGCAGTTAAATTTAGCACACATCTTCCTTTTATATGTGCAAACTGGCACACCGAATTTGGTTGGAATAGCCCGGCTTTCACCCGACTTATGGACCATTATATCCAAAAAATTGAGAAAATGGCGTATTTTGAGGCAAAACGCCAACGCGGTAACCAAAGCTGTGAACTACTCACACGTAGCAGCATGGATTTTGCGTATGCAAATTGAACCTCTATTTGTGTACTGTGTTAATATCTATACGCAAAATCTGTGCAGTAAACGGTTAGTTCAGGCCACGACGAAACATTTCTTTGGTGACGTTTTTGTAAGTCAAATTTGTGCAAAAACCGGCTTCACCCAACTTTGAAAATTTTTAGAAAATCGCTGAGCTAACGCAAAAATACCTCATATAGATATTAACACGCTACTGTAGGGAATGAAACCCTGGTGCTAGATTCACAAGATGACAGACCGTAATTTGCAAGTTCTCGTCAAAGGTGTGCGATGTCCAGATGTCAGTAAAATAGCGTGGTTGTTGATTGATCAATTGGGTTCTCGCAGACTCGCTCATAGATGTCGAATTCCTATACTAACAAAGGTTATTTATTCGCATATCAAAATAAACTGAATATAAAACCAAAAGCGTCTGGGTCAAACTACAAAGATATTTGAACAAAATCCACAGTTGCAAAATGGCAGAGACAATGCACTTCACACGACCTACCCACGACACGGCTAACACCCCAACTGAACTTGATCCGCCATCTTGAACTGGATCATCATTATGAGTCACGTTTGAGCCATGAAATTAGCTAACGATAATTTTACATTGATTATTCATGAAACATTTCAATTTGGATTGAAACTTATCTACCGTATACTTAGGCTTAGCTCACGCGTATTTCCTATACTCTACAAAATACCCCCTCTTGCCGCCGCCCGCCCCGGCGCGGCGTGTCCGCCGAATTAGTACAGGGGTTAGATCAATTTGAAACGCTAAAATTCTCGATTGCGCAATCTAGGTTAAATGTTAAAGGATAAAACAGAGTTACAAAAAGCAAAATAAAAACGTTGACACACTGCCACGTATCCGAGCAGACTTCTCGTGCCACGAGGCACACTACCAACTATTAGGCCTTTTTTAACGAAACTAATCAGCTGCCCCTGATCAACCCACTGGGGGAAACTATCCCCTACCAACGACATGGAACACGACAACAATTTACGCACCGAGACGAGAGACAGCAACAGGAGTACAGAACTAACCCCACCCAACAAAACACCCCAAGTACTGACCTTAGCTGAAACACTTATTATAAGAAAATAAGCACAGAAGACAAAAGTTAACAACGACAACTCAAAACCAAAAGGCACTATATATGGGCCAACAAAATTAAAGTATCATTTTAAAAGCTGCAAAATTAAATGCCATGTTATGGAACGTTTAGAAAAACAACCAAACAACAAAAATAGACAATATACAGTACACCACAGCACCAGAGACTCAGTGTTCGTGGGAGTGTGAGGAAAGGACATCTACTGGTTCAAAATCATACAGCCAGGCTGCCGGTGAGCTGAAAGACCAAAAGGGGCCCAAGTAGCAAATGGGGCCAGTCCCAAGCACCAAAAATCAGAGGCCATATGGCCATCCAAAAGTCCAAAAAGCAGGGCCGAAGACTGGCCAAAAGCAGAACCAGGCCACCAGGCCAGAGACCAGCCCCCACAAGAGCAAAGGACACCACGATGGAAAAGGACCAAACTAGGCAAAAGGCGCGGCATTACGCAGGCCATCCACCCCATAGTCCAGGCATCAGACTCGCCGGGAATATCCAGGCAACCAACACAAACCAAACCAGGCAGCCGGCGCACGCGAGCTAGCGCGCCTCCTCTGAACCAGAACCAGGGGACACTCCCACGGCACGACCATCAGGGGGGGCAGGGGGGTCCAACAATCACACACAAGAAATCTAGAACAAACAAGAAAAATATAAGTAGCATACAGGGATTAACATATGGCAAGCAAACAAAAATCAAACTACAAAAGGCACCGAATTCGCATCCCGACTATATCCGTCAAAAGTAAATAAAATAAAAAAACGCAATAAAAAAACAACCGGATTACGGTTAAGAACTCGAAAATTAAGAATACCGTTGGAACTGCAGAACCCAAAGGAGCCCCAGAAAACAGGGCTATCCAGGCACCCAGCCGGTTTCCAGGTCGGGAGCCGGACCGCCCGGCCACGGGTACTCCATATTTAAAATGCTAAGAAAACTCAGATAAAAAGAATATGAAAAGTTAGTATTATAAAAATATAAGAACAGCAGAAACCTAGTATCACACCCTGGAGGACTATACCCTCAGAACGGCCTGATTTCGACAATTTCCTGGACCAAAGGTCCGCCAAAACAAGCCCTAAATTAAGGCCAAATTTAATCTAAAATGATCAAAATTTATACAGGAAAACAGAAATTTTACAAGTAAAACTAGCTAAGTAGATTTTAGCTCATGAACGGAAAAGAATACTTTAATCCAGAACATACATGGGCAATGAACTTGGCTCTAGCCTGCACAGCCTTCGAGCTCACTGCGCGGGGGGTCAAATTTTTAAGTTTTCACGATATGTGTAGACTGTAGTTTTTACAAAGCTCAGTTTTACTTTCAAGCCCCTTTGTCGGAATGATTTGCTAACTTTTACGCAATCCTCAAGATTTTGATGCATCTCGCAAAAAATGCTAAAATTTTAATTCTCTGGTTTTACTTAAATAGCATGGGAATTTTATGAATGCAGTTAATTCACTCCGTTTTTAAGAGTTGATAGAACCTTCTGATTTCGTCTGATACAACCCTCAAGGCGATGGGAAAATCCTTAGTGGAAACACTCAAATGCTTGGCTCCGGCATACAATTGGGATTTTAACCAAACTGCTCCAGCTTGGAAACATTAGGAAAAGAATGTAGTAAAAAACAGCAAAAACAAAATAATCAATTTTTTGCACAAATTCAATATGTATCTACAAAAATAAATTATGAAGGAAGCGGCGGCAGCATGAATTCAATGTGCAATATAGACTAAGGAGAATTTTGCTCGAGCGTTGACTTGACCAAATTCCGTTTTTAGAACATATAATTAAGAGCATGTAAGTAAAATATATAAGCAAGCAACTGCAGATGGAATGCCTGTTGTTGTTGCCATATCTCGTAGCCGCGTTCAGTGTCATTATGGCTGCAGGTTACATGGCGGCTGCAACAATGTCCGCCTACCCGTGGTACAGCTGTCGGAAGAAGATGGTCCCTCCAGAAGATTCATCATCTCCCGCAAATGGTCATCACCTCCACCCGTATCCACGTTCATATTCAGGTGTGGGTAAAGTCGAGCCTAAATAATCAAGCCCTTTTTTGTTTTTATCAATTGGCGAAGATTCCAGTAGGAGCCTACTAAATTCCAAACTTGGCAGCGAGTTCCTGAACAGCTGGCACTTTCCGGAAATATCAGCGAATTCCAGATTGTTCGTTAGAAATTCCAAAAATCCGAAAACAAGTGAAGTTCTTCGAGCTAAATCCCTGATGTTTCGTTCTACATTCCAAGAATCCGAAAACAAGTGAAGTTCTTCGAGCTAAATCCCTGATGTTTCGTTCTGCATTCCGAAACACGGAATTAAAGTGAAATTTTTTTGAAAATTTTCCTCGGAATGGCAGCCAGCAATGGGGATCAGAATCTTTTGACAGACGCAATATAAATATTTCGATAAAAATTAGAAAATTCTTTGGTTTTTAGTATATAGCACGAAATTTAAAGAAGTTGGAAAGTATTTGGGTTTTTGCCCTTTTTTATTTTTATCCTTAATTTTTCATGCCTTCGAATCGCGACGGGGGCGGCCTCTTGCAGGATGAGCCCCTGGAGGGCCAAGGGGCGATAGCCTTAGAAAAAGCCAGAGCCTAAACTACGTCAAATTGTTTCAAGAAATTAATTGAAAGCAGTCTTGAAATGCCAATCAGGGTTGGGAGTCTCGGCCTCGGTCTCGCTGAAAAGCCGAGACTTGGCTAGTCTCGGTGTCGGCCTCGAACATCGAAAATTCTCCGTTTCGGACCGAGACCGAAAATTTTTTGAAACCATCATTTTTCAGAAGTAATTTAAATCAATGTTATGAAAACTAACTAACGAGGTGAGGAAACCGTTTTTTATGTGTTAAAGTCGCTATACTGGCCCTAAGCCTCAGATACTAGAAGAAAATAAGAAGCCTGAAATTGTTGGTCTCGGTCTCGCCCAAATGCCGAGGCTTGGCCAGTCTCGGTCTCGGTAAAGTCTCGGTTTCGCCCAACCCTGATGCCAATTGCCGATTGCGTATTTTGTGACTGCGTATGTTTATGCGTTCGACTGCGAACTCAACTCAACTTTTACGCTACAGGAGAATGCGCCGATGGCTCGAAAAGTTTCAAAGGAAATGAAAAAGAAAACACACCACAGGTCCAAAGATTTTAGAATAAATGTAATGGAAAACGCGCCAGAGGCGCGAAAATTTATAAGGAAAAATAAACAAAAACGGGCCGATGGCGAGAAATTTTCAAAAGAATGTATATAATGGTCAACGCGTGGCAGGCGCGAAACGTTTTAAATAAATGTAATGGAAACACGCCAAGGGCGAAGCCGACCAAGAAATTTTTAAATGATTTTGTTGCACCGGACAAAATTTTTATGCGTGGGGTGAAAAGTTGGATGCGCGGCTTAAAACATTAATGCACTTTGTTGCGCGGGGGTGAAAATTCTGTTGCGCGGGGAAAAAATTTGGTTGTGCGGAAAAACATTTTAATGCACTTTGATGCGCTTGAGTAAAAATTTTGCTGCGCGCGATAAAAATTTTGATGCGCTTTGTTGCGCGGGGGTAAGAATTGTACTGAGCGAATTTGCTGCTCGAGTTAGAAATTTCGTTGCACGGGATAATTTTCTAATGCGCCTTGTTGCGCGCGGGTAAAAATTTTGTTACGCGGGCGTAGAAATTTTACTGAGCGTGGGTAAAATTTGCTGCACGAGCTAGAAAATTCGTTGCGCGGGATAAACATCTAATGCGCTTTGTTGCGCGGGGGTAAAATTTTGCAGCGCGGGATAAAATTTTTATGCGTTTTGCTGCGCGCAGGTAAAAATTTTGTTGCGCGGGGGTAAAAATTTTACTGATCCTGGGTAAAATTTGCTGCTCGAGTTAAAAATTTCGTTGCACGGGATGAACTTCTTATACGCTTTGCTGCGCGCGGGTGAATATTTTCTTGCGCTGCGATAAAAATTTTGCTGCACGGGATAAAATCTTGACTCGCTTTCCTGCGCGGGGTAAAAATTTTACTGCGCGGGGGTAAAAGTTTTGCTGCGCACTGCGCGGGGGTAAATTTTTCCTGGCCTGCACATGTGCAGGAGTTGTGCAGGCATTGCCCATGCGTGATCCAGAACGAAAAACAAAGAATTTGAGATACGCAGAAAAATCAACACAGATACAAAGAAATAGAACCAAAACCAGGGCAAGGGTATACTCCTCCAAAATCAGGCAACCTTTAGAAAAAATTTTCAATCAAATTTTAGGAAAAGACTTTCGAAACAACCAACAACAATGAAACCCCAACGCCAGACCTTACTGCGGATAAGCCTCCGCGGCCGCATTCCGGTCTTGCTCCTCTCTATATTCCCACAATGACAGAACCTGAGCACCCAGATCAGGGAAAAGCTCAGCCCGCAGGAGCATCAGAACTTTGCCCATCCAATTTTGATAATCTGTTGTGCCCAACTTAGCCAACATGGGGTAATCATGGGGCCCCATCTTTTCCGCCACAGGAGCGGACTTGCCGATCCCCCAATATCGGTTAGGTGTGGCTTCGACCAAAATACGCACCCCGGAAGCGCGGAGCCACTCGACGAAAGGCTTACACACTTGAGCTTTCGCCCGGAGAATTTCCAACATGAGCATAGCTCGCATGTGGTTATCCGGAGCTTCCCAGATATTACGATATTGCACCACGCGGGCAAACCACCCCTTCCCGTAATGTTTCGCCGCTTCCATTGCCTGAAAGGGGCACTCCAAACTGGCCAAGTAACGGCACGGCTCCAGTAGGCCAAAATAGATGAAAATCTTCCCAAACTGGTAAGCCAGTTCAGAAGCCTGAAACAACAGACCCCAGATTTCCAAATATTCCGGCTGAGGGTTTCCCTCATCGTCGAGCACCTCGATCCTATACATGTTAGAAGCCGGAGAACTCGTGCCCTGAAAGGCCTTGACTGCACCGTACCGCATGACCGCATCTGAGGCCATGGCCGGGTGACGGATACAATCCTGGATAACCGACTGAACTAGGTGCACGAAACGAGCCGACTTATCCTTCCAATACTTCAACGACTCCTTATACGGTTGGAACATCATGAGGGAAGGGTACACCCGTAGGAAAGGGACAAACTGCGCTATGGCCGCTACTGAGGCCAACGACTGCACAGGCCCCGTCCCTACGAGAGTAACCGGAGGAAAAACCACTTCCCCGTCCCGCTGCCAGAGCCGGAAAGGAAATCGTGCACTGCCAAGCATCAGCCCTCT